>PVJO010020465.1:0-31971 GCA_004026905.1 Hystrix cristata
AAAGAGGGGAAAGGGAAAATATGGAAAATGATGAATGAACCTGCTGTAAATAGGGAGGGAGGGTGCAGAGGGGAGGGGGGGAGAGAGGGGAGAACCAAGATACATCATGTATAGGTACAGAATTAATGTAATGAATGTGACCATTGTATGTAGAATGTACCAATACATGTTCTTGGTTTAAAATAAAATAAAAAAAAAATAAAAAAAAAGATAAGGTAGCTGAGTGTGTTTGGAGTTGTTTCCATATCTTCTGTTCTCTTCCATTGACAGAATAGAAAGGGTTTTTGGGTCTCTGTTTTCTTTGGGGATTTTTTTTTTTTAAATCATGGCTTTGTGGTATAATTTCAAGTCAGTGATTATAATGCCCCCTGCCTTGTTGCTCAGGTCTCTTCTGGTTGCATATTAATTTTAGGATTGTTTTCTCTAGTTTCATGAGGTATGCTTTTAGTGTTTTGATTGAGATTGCATTAAATCTGTATAACAGTTTTTGAAGTATGAGTGTTTTGCTATATTGGTTCTGCCTATCCAAGAACGGGGCTTATGTTTCCATTTTCTGATATCCTCTTCAATCTTCTTTTTCAGAGTTCTGCAGTTTTCAATGTATAGGTCTTTCACTTCCTTTGTTAGATTGATTCCTAAGTATTTCTTTATGCTATTATAAAAGGTGTTGTTTCCCTAATTTTTCTCTCAGTGAGTTTATTATTCATGTACAGAAATGTTACTTGTTTTTTTTGAGACCAGGTCTTGCTATGTAGTTCAGGCTGGCCTTGAACTCACTATGTAGCCCAGGCTGGCCTCCAACTCAAAGTGCTGTGATATGGGCGTGTGCCCCATGCCCAGCACGAATGCTATTGATTTCTGAGTGCTGATAAGGTATCCTGCTATGCTGCCAAATTCTAGGAATCTTTTGGTGGAGTTTTTGTGGTCTCCTATGTAGAGTATCATGTCATCCACAAATAATGATAATTTAACTTCTTCCTTTCCTATCCATATTCCTTTTATTTCTTTCACTTGTCTAATTGCTCTGGCTAATCTTTCCAGAATTATATTGAATAGCAGTGGTGATACTGGGCATCCTTTCTTGTTCCTGATTTTAGAGTGAAAGCTTTCAATTTTAGTATATGTGCTGCCAAAGCGAGCACTATTTGGGGCAGAGGGTCCAGGGGATTGAACTCAGGGCCTTACACTTGCTAGGCAAGTGCTCTACCACTGAGCTAAATCTCCGACCCTGAAAGCTTTCAGTTTTGACCATTTAGTATGACATTTGCTGTTGGTTTGTCATAGGTGGCTTTTATTAGACATAACGATGATCGATTCCAATTTTCTGTAGGGTTTTAATCATGAGTGGGTGTCGGACTTCATAAAATATTTTTTTCTGCATCTGTTGAGATGATCATATTGATCATATATGGTTCAGTTAATGTGATGTATTACATTTACTGATTTGCATGTGTTGAACCATCCCTGCATCCCTGGGATGAATCCTACTTGGTCATGGTGTATAATCTTCTTGATCATTTGTTGCATTCTGCTTGCCAGTATCTTACTGAGGGTTTTTGCTTCTATGTTCATTGAGCAGATTGGCCTGTAGTTCTCTTTTTTCTTTGGATCCTTCTCTGGGTTTGGTATCAGGGTGATGCTCACTTCCAGAAATGAGTTTGGGAGTATTGCTTCCCTTTCAATTTCATTAAAGAGTCTGAGGACTAGTGGCATTAAATCTCCTTCAAAGTTCTTACAGAATTCAGCAGTGAGGGGAACCCACTTTCAGGTCCCTTCCTGTCTCTCAGGAATTAGGCTTCTCTCAATAAGTTTTCCTACTCTTAAAAAAATAAATCAGCAGTGAACCCATCAGGACCTGGGCTTTTCTTTGTTGATAGTTTTTTTTTTAATTACTTCTTCAATTTCACTGACTGATAGTGAGTTATTTTGAATTTTTATATCATCTTGATTCAGTTTTGGTAATTTATATGTGAGGGAAACTGTCCATCTCTCCTGAATTTTCTATTTTATTAGAGTACAGATTTGAAAATAGATACTGATGATTCTCTGGATTTCTGCAGGATCCATTATCATTTCCATCTTTTCATTCCTAATTATATGCATTTGGGCCTTTTCTTCCTTCTTTTGATAAGGTTGGCTAAGGGTTTGTCAATTTTATTTAACCTTTCAAAGAACCAGCTCTTCAGTTCATTGATTCTTTGCATTGTTTTCTTAGTCTCACTTGCATGAATTTATGTTCTGATCTTTATAATTTCCTCCCATACAAGCTTTGGGCTTGACTTGCTATTCTTTTTCTAGAAGCTTGATGTTCAATATTAGGTTATTTATTTGAGCCTGCTCTGCTTTTCTGACGTGGGAATTCACTGTTATAAATTTCCCTCATAGGACTGCTCTCTTTGCATCACTTAAATTCTGGTGTATGGTATTGGCATTATCATTTAATTGTTGAAACTTCCTAATTCCTTCTCTAATTTCATCTGTGACCCATTTGTGGTTCAGCAGAGTATTATTTAATTTCCACATGTTTCTGTAGGTTTTGTGGTTCCTTTTGCAGTTGATTTCCAATTTCACTGCACTATGATCTGATAATATGCACAGGATAATTTCGACTCCTTTGCATTTCCCTAAGCATGTTCTGTGAGCTAGTATGTGGTCTGTTTTGGAGAAAGTCCCATGTGTGGCAGAGAAGATTATGTATTCTGATGTTGTGGAGTGGATCACTCTGTAGACATCTAATAAGTCCATTTGTTCAAAGCTCTGGTATTTCTTTGTCGATTTTTTGTCTAGTTGATCTATTTGTGACATTGGGGTGTTGAGGGCCCCCATTATAGCTGTATTGGTGCTTTCTGATTTCTCACATCAGTTAATGTTTGTTTTATATAGTCGGGTGCACCAGTATTTGATGCATATGTATTTATGATTGTTAGCTCTTCCTCTTGGATTGCTCCCTTAAGAAGGATGTATGAACTTCTTTGTCTCTTCTGATCAGTCTTAGCTAGAAATCCACTTTGTATGCACATAAAGTAGCTACCTCTGCTTTTTTCTGAGTTCCTGTTGCATGGAATATTGTTTTCTACCCTTTAACTTTCAGTCTTTGAATTTCTTTTGGAGTTAAACATGTTTCTTATATGCAGCATATTGTTGGATCTTGTTTCTTGATCCATTCTACCAACTGGTTTCTTGTGATTGGTGAATTGAGACCGCTGACATTGATGGTTATAACTGATAGGTATTGTCTTATCCTTGTCATTATATTATTTTCCTGTTGTTCGTTCACTTTCTTTCCCTTCTGTTTAACTGCTTGCCTTGCCTGGTGAATTCATTCTATTTGAATTCATGGAATTGATGGCCTCATTGTCTTGTTTTAGAATAGGTTTAAGAAATTTTTGGAGTTTTGGTTGGGCAGTCAAGAATTTCATCAGGTGTTCTTTATCATGGAAGTATCTTATTCCTCCTTTGATTTTGAAAGATAATTTTTCAGGGTACAACAATCTGGGTTGGAGGCTGTTTTCTTTTAGGGCTTGAAATTCCTCACTCCAGTCTCTCCTTGACTTAATGTTTTGTGTCAAGAAGTCTTCTGTGGTTCTGATGGGTTTTCCTTTATAGGGGATTTGTTTCCTTCCGCTAACATCTTTTAATAGTTGGTTGTTATGTTGGATTTCTGGAATTTTGACTATTATATGCCTTGGTGTCATTTTTTCTGAGCATGACTAATTGGTATTCTATATGCCTCACTTATGTGTAAGTCAAATTCTTTTTCTGTGCTAGGGAAATTTTCTGCTATTACTTCTGCAAATAGGTTTTTTATGTCCTTTGTGGTTTCTTCTGATTTTTCATTGATTCTGATTAATCTTCTTTGCATCATCTAGCAGCTGTTGAATTGATTGTTCATGGTTCCTTCCTATTTTAAAGAAATTTTTCATTTGGACATTGCTAACTGCAAATATCTTCTAGATCTGATATTATGTCTTCACATTGGTTGATTCTGCTGCATATACTTCTCTTTTTTTCCTGAGATGGAGTCTCACTATGTAATTCAGTTTGGCCTTGAACAATCGTCACAATGATCCTCCCGCCTCAGCCTCCCAAGTGCTAGGATTACAGGCATGCACCACCACTCCTGGCTGTATACTTTCAATAGAGTTGTTAATCTCCTGAATATCTGTTTGAATCTGTTTTATGGATTCCAGTTCTTTCCTATGTTGGGCATTCATGGTTTCCATTACTTTCCTAAGCACTTCTCTTTTTCAAATCTGTATCCACCCTAGATTCACTAATCATGTCCTTCATTATGCTCATCATCTCTTTAGTAAACTGTGGAATTATTTCTGATTTTTTCCCTAGACTCTCATTTATTTACATTGCTAGTTGTGCTGCTACCATTTCAGAAAGTCCAACTGAGTGACTTTTGATTTTTTCTACCCTACTAACCTCTGGATTTGCCTTGTGCAAGCTGGGGTTCTGGGGTTGCATGTTGCTACCATGTTTTCTCATTTTCTATTTGTTTCAAAAAATTTTTTCAGCATTGATGTTTGTAAATTGCTTACAGTAAGTAGTTTTGTTGCTAGTACTGAGATCTCTTTAGGAAATATTACTTCTTGAAGAAGCTGGCTTTTGGCTTGTGAATTTGTACCAAGACCCTGCCTCTGCAATTTGTTAGAGATTAAAGGTTGATGTCTGTTTGGCCTAGCACCTAGTTCTTTGGTATTGGAATATAGTGTTGTTTATGACCCCTAGACAATTTCAGTATGGGGATACAAGGAAAAACAACTGATCATAGCAAATGTCACCTTGGCTAAAGTAGTACAACCAGTAATAACAATAACATCAAGCAGAGGTCAGATAACCGTGATAACTATCAATCTGCCACCTTTAACCATAGGTACAGGCTTTGTAGTTATATAACAAAATCTAAAACCAATCCGAAAATTATATACAGTAAAAATCCCCTTAATAGAGTTATTTTAGCCTTGGGGAGAGAATTTTAAAAGGGATGAGAGAAAAAAATAGAGAAGTAAAAGAAAAGAAAGAGATTAGAAGCAAGGATGAAGGACAAAAGAAGATTTCCCCAAACACCAGGAAACTGGTGAAGAAGACAGGAGAGAAAGAAAGAAGGAAAAACAAAAACAAGAACAAATCAAAACATAAAACAGTAAAAACAATGCACACTCTCATGAAAAAACAAAAACAGACAATTGAGAAAGTAAAAAAAAAGAACAAAACAAGCAAAAAACCAAAATAACAAAGACAAACAAAACAAAACAAAGAAAAAGAAAACTAAAGAAATTTCTCTGTGACTTCCAGCCTGTGGTTATCTTCTGGTGTCCATAGTTTTGTAGCAGTGTCCAGTTCAGAGCCCAGATCTGTACTGGGTGACCCCAGCAAGCCTGTAGTAGGATTAGGGTGGGATGCTGGATAAGGCCAGTGAGCCTGCAGTAGGGTCGCGGCAACATGCCAGATCTGGTGCTTTCAACTCCACAGAAGTTCAGGCTAATCCTGGCTGGGGCCCGAGTCTTCAGCCAGCGACACTCTGGAGTCCCTCAGTAGCCCACTCTTGGCTTCCTGAGCCTGGATGTTTCCTGCAACCATCACTCATCCAGCTGCTTTGAGATTTCAACACTGAGAGCTTGAGAGGAAGCCAGCCCACAGCTGCTCCACATCACAGATTCAACTGGCCCTGTGCTGAAAAGGCATCCAATCAATCCCCCACCCAGGGAACATGGCTGTCGCCTGGACTGGACTCACTCTACAGCCCTTACAGCACATACATACACTACTTTGCTCCACTGGTGCTTCTCTCCTGGAAGGCCGCTAGACTCACGGGTCTTCACAGTGCCTCCTCCGTAGATTCTATAATCCTCTCTCACACCATGAGCTGGGATCTGGGGCGGGCAGGGATGTAGAGTGCCTCCTCCCTCGGCGCTGCAGTCCATCTTCTCACTTTTCCTGCAGGGTCCAATCTTTCCTTCAGATCCTTCGGAGGTCCCAGGTATCCGCCTCCCTCCTTCCTCTAGTCCCCAGTTTTTATTCTCCAGTGTCTGGATTCCAAATCTTAGAGAGGTTCATTTGTTGCTGCTTGCCACTTCACCATCTTCCTGGAAGCCCCACCATCTTCCTGGAAGTCCCACCAATTTCCTGGAAGTTCCGCCATCTTCCTGGGAGTTCTGCCATCTTCCTGGAAATCATTTCTATTTGTTATAACCCCTCCCCGCTGCTTTTACCCTGTGAAAGTGGTCATCATTTATTTTGTTCCTGTAAAGAAAAGTTCTGGAATTTGTATAGTCAATACAATAAAAGAAAAACAAAACATATTTCTGACCCAGGAAAAAAATAAAATAAAATAAGATAAATGGTGTGTGATGTTTTTGTACTTTTATTGTATTCCCTACTTCTCAGACGTGTTGAGAATCATGAGTAAAACATGCTACAGTTTGGGAACTTTCGACATGTAAATAATGTGTATTTGTTATAAGTAACATATGTAAATATGTATTCTCATAGCAGCAGTATCTGAGAAAACATTTCTGCAAATGCATTATATAAAAAATAAATATAGTGTGCTAGACCTAATATGGTCAACTTGAGCCAGAACGCCCAGCTGGACTGAGTTGGTGTGATGCTGGGCGTACGAGATCCACCTGAGGGTTGTTGCTGATGCAACATAAGGCAGAGTGGAAGCCGTAGCTAGTTGGTGGGCTGTTTCCCAGGAGAAGCTCTGCTGCGGCTGGTTCTTCCGGAGGGGGCTCGGCTGTCCTCATCGAAGAAGGAGCTTGGGCCTTGCTGTCGTCGAGGATGGCTGCTGTTGCTTCGGAGGGAGCTCTGGTTGTCATCTCTGCTGTGAGTATCGTATCCTTGCTCCAGCCATCATGTGCAGACACGGACATATGTGGGACAGTGCTGTGGGCTCCCAGCCCTCGATTAGATCTTTTGGGTCTCCAGCGCCTAGATGGACATTTAGCACCTTCTACATTTGGCTTCTGGGTGAATATTGTAATCTGTAAATGTCCTCCATTAAATCTGCTCTCTTAAAACCATTGGTTCTAGCAAATCAAACTAAGACATATAGTGATAAGCTACTTTTTAAAAAAGCCTCTTTTGATTTAGGTAAGAGTATCTGTATGTTTTAACCTTTTGGTAAAGACATAACATTAACAGAAGAGGAAAGGATAGTTTCTGTATTTATTTTTTTTGTGATATTTTTAATTCTCTGTAGCACAGCATTTTGTAACTATCCAGTATGTGCTAGGCAAAAGTGTGTTGTCAAAGAAGTTTGGGTGCTGAGAATTTTAACCCTTTTGTCACCACATTGGAGTTAGGGGAAACGTGTGGGTTTTCTAATTCCTGTTTGTTCTACTGAAGGTGGAGCTTCTAAAATGACTTCTCTAGCGAACTCTGTCTAAGCCTGGAGAGGGAAGAAGGGATTTATTACTCCTCCTTCTGTTCACCTGCCTGTAGTCAGACTCCTGTCTCCTGCTGTATCTGTCCTGTAGCAGACCGAGTGCTCACAAGAGAATGATGACTTTCTCCTTTTATTGCTGTAGTGGGGGAGGGTCCTGTGCTGCTACTCACCCAGCACCTTAGTGTAGTATTTCAGTGATTTACTTAGCTTTCCAGTTAGCAGGAGTTCAGGGTTGTAGTGGGTGCCAGCTCTCTTCAGATGGAGTCTTATTATTTTCTGTGTACCCTCTCTCCCCACAGAGCCACATGCCTGTTGTTTTGGATGAATATTCTACGCCGCATGCAGTGCTGCAGGTTTTGGAAGTGCCTGAAATGGAACAAACCCGTAATGAAAGAGACAAACACAGAACTTGGTTAAAGCGGGCAGTCAGGGGGCACTTGGCCCGATAAGCAGCAGAAGCCCCAAGTTCCTTCTGCACTGCATATTTATTGAGAGAAGTTACTCAGGTGAGTGTTATTCCAAGAGTTAAATCTGCGTAAGCAGCAAGGTAAATAGTGTAAGGCGTTCTAATGTACTATGTGTACCTGGGAATGGAGTATTCTGGAACAATGCAGAGGCAACGTCCTGTTTATTGGACGTGTCCCGCCAGCGTGCCAATGGGAACAACGACAGCTTTTGTGGTTTGCCACTTCCCTGTGCCACCTGCGGGTTGAGGCAGTCGAGGTCTCTGCCTTGACTGGCTGCAACATTTCCCCCTTTTTGTTTTAGTTGCAGATCAAACATGGTCAGCGTAGGTTGTACTTGAGAAACTTTCCTTATTGAATGGAGGCTGAGTTGGCAGACTACAAACAGAAGTACGCAAACAACAGTCAGCAACCCCAGCATACCTAACACCCCAAGTCTCAGTTACTTTTCTCTCATTCCTGAGACAAAATACCTGACACCCAAAGTTAGGGGAAGAAAGGTTTATTTAGCTCACAGTTTTTAGAGGTTTCAGTCCACAACCAGCTGGGTCCAAGGCAGGGTGGCCTGGCAGAAGACAGCAAGGTAAGCAAGGGGGTAAGCAAATGGCCTAAACAGCTTCTTCCTGTGCTTTATATCTTATCCAAGCTGCTAGGATCAAGGTGGTGCCAAACCAATCAGTGGATTGATTTAGTAATCACATGCCCTTAATCCCAGCATCACACACTCTAGATCCAGCCACCTCTTACCACATGAGATTTTGGGGGGACATTAAGGCACAAACCATAACATTCTACCCCTGGCCCCCTAAAGACTTGTGCACATCCCTTTATGCAAAAGGCATTTTAGTCCATCTCTAAGAGTTGCCAAAGTCCTAACAGTTTCAGCATTGTGGAAAAGTCCAAGTCCAAAGTCTTCTCCGAGATTTAAGGCAGACTCTTAGCTGCAAGCACCTGTACAAATGAAAAGAAAGTTAAGCACTTCCAATGTACAATGGCACAAGATAAACATTTCCATTGCAAAAGATACAAATAGAGGGATACAAAGGAATGGGACCAAAGCAATTCTGAAATTCAGCAAGGCAAACATTAAGTTCTGTAGTCCCAAGTGCAGCATCAGACATGATCTGTGGAGATCTGAACTCCAAAGGGCTTGGGTGCTTCCACCCCTATGGCACTTCTGGTGGTGATAGCTCCCATGGCTTCTCTCTTGGGCTAGCCGAGCTCCATCTTTGCAGTTTTCCTCAGATGGTCCATGCTCCTAGCTTCTCCAGACTTCTGGGGTCTCCAATGCACCTTTGGCTTCACACTCACAGCTTCACACACTGCCCTCTCATGGGCACACTGCCTGCCCTCCCAGGCCTTCTTCTGAAATCTGGGTGGAAGTCTTTCTGATCCTACAACTCTTGCATTCTGTGTGCACCTAAAACCAGCACCACGTGGGTATTACCAGGGTCTGCCACCAGCTGGAGCAGAAGCCAGGTTTCCTTTTCTCTTGGCTATAGGGGTTGTGTGCCCAGATTGCTGAGCACTCTGAACCAAATCCTGAGGAACAACTTCCCTTGGCCGCTGCCAATATGGAGCATGGTACTCTGGGGCTTTCTTCTTAAAGCAGTCTTTCACTATTCTGACTCTGAGGCTGCAAAGGCTGGAGTCTTGCTGATCCTTGCGATGTCCCCAGGCCATGTTTTCTGCTGTCTTTTTCTGCAATACTTGGCTTTTTCTTGCTAGTCTTTTCAGTAACCAATTTCTCCTGCGTTCCATATTTGCAGGCCACAATTTTACTGGAGCATCCTTTCTAGATAAACTCACAATATTTTAAATCATTCTTCTGGGCTCTTTGCTCTCAATCCTCAACATAAATCTGGCTAAAAGCCCCCAACAATAGCCGTGCCACTGCCTCAACATTAGAATGCCTTGGAATTTCTTCTGCAAGATTAATTAGTCCACTGCCCTTAATCTCAGCCTCAGGCAAAGTCTCTGGACATGAGCAAAATACAGACAAACTTTCTGCCAAGCCATAACATACATGATCTGGAGTCCAGCAGTCAGTGTGATCCTTCCTCCCAGTAGAAACCTCCTGAGGTTTACTGGCAAATTTCCTATCAGGATTCTGGTCTTGAGCACTGACCAGAATCTCCTGCCAAGTACTGACAAAGGCTTTCCAGGGCTTCTCTTTCAGGCAACATTTCCAAACTTTTTCTAACTCTTCCCCTTCCCACAAGCCAGTTCCAAAGGCTCTTAAACCACATGATCAAGTATAGTCAAAGCAATGACCCCACTCCTGGTACTAAATTCTGTTTTACTTACTTTTCTCATTGTTGAGACAAAATAACTGACACTCAAAGTTAAGGGAGGAAAGGTTTATTTAGCTCACAGTTCCTAGAGATTTCAGTCCACAATCAGCTGGATCCAAGGCAGGCAAACAGGCAGAAGGCAGCAAGATAAGCAAAGGGGGTAGACAAATCTTTCTGTCCCTTATATTTTATCCAGGCTATTTACCTTAGGGTGGGTAGGACTCCCACCCTTAATCAAAGCACCCTTAATCCAAGTATCACATCCTTGATCCTAGCAGGATTATGCCAAACCAATCAGTAGACTAATTTATTAATCACACATTCTAGATAACATGAGGGTTTGGGGTAACATCTAGACACAGACCATAACACCCCACCACCATAATGCTTAAGATGTGTCATTGGATTTAATTTGCTAAAAGATTGGCCAATGCTCTCGAGAATTTCAGAAGCTGTGGCACCTAAAGGTGAACCAGACGAGTAATGATGACTTGATCTTGCAGAAGTGCAAGGTCCAGTGTTTCATTTCCCTAAATCCCCAGTAAATGATTTTTCACCAAATCTCAACTACATACATTCATTTTCCAGAAGCAGAGGAAACTAATATCATGCCAAGTGAGCTTTTTTTGTTTCTTTCTTTTTCGGGGGTTGTTGCTGGAGATCAAATTCAGGGCCTTGTGCTTGCTAGGCAAGCACTCTACCACTTAAGTTAATCCCCAGCCCCTCTTTCCCTAACCCCCTTTATCTCTCTCTCTCTCTATAGCTCTCTCCTTCTATCTTCTTCCGTGGTGCATGGGATGGAACCAACAGCCTCCTGCATGCTAGACAATGCTCCACCATTGAGCTATGCCCCAGCCCTAATCACGCCAATTGGTATTAGCTTTTTTGGAGAATTTGGCTGTTATCTCTGTCTCCTGCTATCTTGGAAGGTCATATGATTAGGTTCTGTTTGGTGATTTGGAACTTTAGTGTAAGTGACCACATTTTGACTTCTGGTCTGTAGGGACCCAGGGTAGGAGCCTATTATAAAACAATGGCCTCTTGTACTGTTCAGTTAATGCTGCTAATTAAGAACCAAAAGTGTCCTGTGGACCTGGTAATAAGGAAATCATTCTTATTTAGGAATGAGATTTAGGTACTGGTTTGTGTCCATGGAGCTCCAATAGCCTGTGAAAAGCATAGTGCAGCCCATATCCAACTTACATGACAACAGTTGAGAGGGAGAAGAGAGGATTTGGGCAGAACATCAGAATTTTTCACCATCTTCAAAAGGGATACTTTGGGGGCCTAACAAGAGTAGAGCAGATCCCATTTGGTCAGGCCAACCAATCTCCAGTGATTTGATAGTGAAGGAAAAGAGAGTGCTTAGGAGAAGGCAGAATTGAGGAAAGCTAAGAAGAGAGAAACACACTGTTAGAGACCAAAAGGAATTAACTGATGGAGCAAACTTCGGAAGTAGAAAGTAGGAATTTTGTAATTTTTAATCACTTAATTTCTTCCCTGGTAGATGATGTTATGGTTTAAAATATTCATCGGCTCCCTAAGGCTCATGTATTGAGGGCTTGAGCCAAGCACTGCAAAGTTCAGAACTGTGGCCCAGAGAGATGACTAGATCATGCATGCATTAACTTCATCAGGGGATTAATCTTCTGATGAGATTGTAATTTGATAAGATTATTTGGAGGCAATGGAGCCTGAATGTGGGGCCTAGTTGAAGAGAGTGGTCATGGGGGCATGATTTGGGTACTATATTCCTATGGTTTGTGTCTCGATGTCCCCTCAAAGCCTCATGAGGTCACAGATGGGACTTTTTCAGAGGTGGCTGAATCTAGAGTGCATGGTGCTGGGATTAAGGGCATGTGATTACTAAATCAATCCACCAATGGGTTTGGCACCACTCTAGTCCTGGCAGTCTGGCTAAGATATAAGGGGCAGAGAGAGGCTTGTCTACCCCTTTGCTTACCTTGCTGCCTTGTGCCTGTTTGCTGTGTCACCCTGCCTTGGATCCAGCTGATTGTGGATTGAAACCTTTACAAACTGTAAACCAAATAAAACTTTCTTCCCCTAATTTTGGGTGTCAGGTATTTTGTCCCAACAATGAGAAAAGTAACTGAGACATGTATCTTATCCTGAACACCCTCCTCTTGGGCTCTTTTGCCCACTGCTTCCTGGCTACAACGAGGTTAGCAGCTTTCCTTTGCCATGACTTTCCACCATGTTGTTCTGCCTCACCTTGGGTCCAAGGCAACGGAGCCAGGCCCAGGCTAAAACCACTGAAAGTGCAAAAATAAATGTTTCCTCCTGTAAGTTGTCTGTCAGGTATTTCGTCACAGTGACAGGGAAGCTGGCTAACACCACAGTAAGCTCTTTAAGGGTGCAGGATTTGCTGGTCTTGCTCACTGTTTTATCCCCCTGCGTTCTATAGTACAGGGGTGAACTCAGCTGAATGAGAAATGGACAAATGAGTGGAATTAGGAGACAGGTTTAGCAGTTATCCCCAGAAGAGCAGACCAAGTCTCTTAGCATGGGAGAGACAGGAAAATGGAAAGGGTACTGATATGGGTATATTTTGAAGCTGAAGCAGAGGGAGCGTTTAGATTTAGAGCCTCTTTTCCCAGTGTGGGGGTAGAGAATGTTGGGCACAGTAATGGGGCTGGTGACTAGGGTAAGATGGGAATGGTCAGTACTAGGAGGATCTGAAAGGGATGAATTCGCAGCTATCAGCTGCTGGGGCTGAAGGCCAGCATCCTTCACCCCTGGCATCTGCCAACATTCTCGATCTTCTGTAGCAACGTATATCAGCTCTGGATGAAGAATACAGACAGATAGATGGGCCCGAGCCCGAAGACTAGTGGGTTGGAAGGACAAAAAAACTAAAGAGAAATGAGAATCAAGGATGCCCAGTAAAGATGCAGGGGACCATGGAGCATGGCCAGTAAATAAAGGATAGACAGTGAGAGAAGTTTGACCACTAGGGAAAAAAGAGGCCTCAAGACTAGACATTATGGTGGAAATAAAACGAGTTCCATTGGAGGAAGGAAGGGGACTTGGGAAAAATGATGTCAGGCGTCTTCAGTAAAAGGTGACATTTCAGGTTTTGAGACTTAAAGGTGAGTGAACTCTGAAGGGTACCTAGAGCTGACCCGGATGGGGATGGCGAAGTTGAAGAGTGAAGCAGATCCCATCAAAGATAGCAGGAAAGGCATCCAAACACTGTGTACCTTTTTGGTGCCTCAAGAACTGAGGCTCAGTTTTGCTAAACAAATTATTGTAAGTGCTGCCTTTTTGTCATTTTATTTTAGTTCATTAATTTTTTTGAGACAGGGTCTTGCTATGTAGTTCAGGCTGGCCTTGAACTCACTATGTAGCCCAGGCTGGCCTCGAACCCATGGCGATTTTCCTGCCTCAACCTCTGAAGTGCTGGGATTACAGGCATGCACCACCACACCCCAGCATGTCTTTCTTTTAAAAATTCATCGTAGCCTGAGCTTCGAGGCCATGGCAACTGACGGTTGCAAGGGATATGGTGGCCTCTCACTCCAAGCCCTGTCTCCTAGATGGACTACTACAGCTTTGCTGATAGCCAGCTTCTGAATCATTGCCCGTCTTTCTGGCCCAAACACACAGAGACCTTGTTTTAGTCCACTTTCTGTTGCTATAACAACATTCCTGAGACTGGGCAGTTGTAATGAATAGAGAATTAGTTGGTTTGTGGTTATGGAGGCTGGGAAGTCAACGAGCACAGCACTGGCACCTGGTGAGTGTTCAGAATGTGGCAGAAAGTGCCATACAATGAGAGAGAGTAACTGTGTGTCAGCCTGGGCTTCTCTGCTGATAGAGCCACTAGTCCCATCACAGAGGTCCCACCAAGATGATTTATCTAATCCCAAGCACCTCCTGAAGGCCAGTTCCAAATCCATAACATGAGCCTGGGGGAGAAGTTTCACTCAAACCTCAGCAGGACCCTTTACAGAGCAAACTCTCACGTGCTCTACAGAAAGCAAGACAGCTCCAAGAGGAGAGTGCCGGTCAGTTATCTCAAAAGTCACCTACAAACACAACTGTATGGGGCAATTTTTGAAATTCCAGCTTCTCTATGAGCTGCAATTTCCTCTTTTTCTTTCTCCTCCTCTTTCTCCTCTTTCTTCTCTTCTTCCTTTTCCTCTTCCTCTTCCCCTTCCCCTTCCCTTTCTGCTCCTTTTTCCTTTCCTCCTCCTCCTCCTGTGTTTTCAAGACAAGGTCTTGCTATGTAAATCAGGTTGGCCTTGAACTCATTATGGAGCCCAGGCTGTCTTGAAATTCATGGCAGTCCTCCTGACTCAGCCTCTCAAAGTGGTGGGATTATAGGCATGTACCACCACACCTGGAAAGCTGCAACTTCTTAACCAAAATGCTAAAAAATGGAGGAGTTTAAAACAATTTTCCACATCTCTTTTGAGTGAGTTTATTTTCCTGAGTCCTAGGGATTGAATCCAGGGCCTCACTCATGCTAGGCAAGCTCTCTACCACCCAGCCCTCCAGGTGAATATTAATCACCTGGCTTTTTACCTAAAATCTCTTGCATACCATTTAAATTGCCTAAAACTCAGAGCGCCTGGAGTCAGCCTCTAGGCTGGGATAAGCCTCTCCTATCAGCTGGCAGAGTCCTAGGCTTTGGCTCTTTTGCTTGATAATAAGAGGACTTTTGTCTGTGCTTTTTCCTGGCCCAAAGTTGCTACCAGATGTACACAGTAAAGAACAATGGCTCCAGTGATGAGGCTACCCTAAGTATTTTCCCCTCTCCATTCCAAGTGTAGAGAATTCGGAGCCAGGTGCTCCCAATAAAGCAGCATTCTCACATCATCCTCACTTTACCCGGGTGCTCCACTGGTTGTGGACAGCTCATGAGACGTGGGTATGTATCGTCTAGGAGGCCAGCAGGCTGTCATTCAGCCCAGGTATGTGTCCTGCCCAACATTTAGTAACTTATACTTCTTACCATTAAAAAGTCATGGAGGATTCAATGCCCCAGAAATGGTTGTGATCAGAATTAAACGTTAAGACAATAATGTGACTTTTCCCATGTGAGTCAGGAAGTCAGTCGTTGGCCCGGGCCTCCACGGAGGATCATGTGAGTTGTTCCTTAGACAGACACCACTGTGGGGTGCAGAAAGAGCTGGACTAACTTCTAGAGTCACTCAGCCGCTAGAAAGCCTGGATGTCCTCAGCTGCTCCCCAGGTTTGGTTGAGATCAGAGGGTGCCATGCCCCAAGACCTCTCAAACTTGCTTTAGTCCTGACACCCTGAGATTTCATGACTTCCTAAATTGGAGAAGGGCGGACAATGGGGCCTTGTTCCTCTACCCCTCCAGATGCCTCCTCATGGTGCAGCAAAACAAAAGAAAGTCTCGAATGCTTCTTATTGGAAAGAAAAACTGGCAGACAGGACATGATGCTCTTTGTACCATTCCTAGGATTTAGAATGTCACCACTCTCAGTGTGCCACACTTTCTCTAGTCTGGAGCTTCATTTTCTCTAATTTTGCTTCTCTGTGTTTCTGTCTTACCTTCCTCCTTTCCCCACTGACTTCCATCCCACTAAAGTCCTTCTTGCAGGAAGTTCAGTTAATAACCTCCACTGATCAGCTTTTTAACCCCCAGGGCTTCACATTGAAAAACTGGTCCTACAGTCCAATGCTTCTTTATGGGCTGCTCTGATTACAGCAAAAGCCAAGTGGCACACAATGTGGGCTCCCAGGTGGCAACTCACTGTTCACGACAAAGCCACTGCAGGAGCCAGGCAGCTGGGCCACACCATGCAAAGAGCTAGGCTTCCTTCATCAGCATCCGGGCCCTGCTGCTAAAGCCCGGACCCTGGGAGGGCCTCTGGGCCTGCCCTCGTCACTGTATTTCCTTATCGAGTTACTTGGTGCCCTTTCTTACCCATCAAAACAGTTGATGTTGAACTTCAAAAAGAGCAGAATCTATTCTGTCCTCCTAAGTGGTTCCTGGGGTTTCATAAAACTTTCTGCACCTCTTTCTCTTTCTCTTTCTGCAGCTCCATCTTCCTCGGTCTCTCTCCCGCCTTCCCACTCTCCCTTGTCTTTATCCCTCTCTTTCTTCCTTCCTCTTTCCTCACCTTCTGTGGTTTGAATATTTGTTCCCTCCAGATGCATGCTGAAATTTAATTGCCATTGTAAGAATATTGAGATGAGAAATTTGAATTTTTTTTTTTTTTGTGCTGGGGATCAAACTCAGGGCCTTGTGCTTGCGAGGCAGACACTATGACCACTGAGCTAAATCCCCAGCCCCATGAGATGAGAAATTTGAGAGATAATTGGGTCCTGAGAGTTCTGCCCTCATGTGGGGATTAATGTGACAAGGGAACCTTGGTGCTTATTCTTGACTGGTTCTGGGAGGCAGGATAAATACCAAAAATGATGATACGAAAAAACTATTTGGTCTGGAAAAGGTAGTGAGTCCCAAGGCCATCGACACTGACAAGTTCTAGTTTGTGTGTTGTGCACCAAACAAAGGGCAAGTACTGGGATGAAATTTTTGTGTCCAAATGTGAGTACCCAAAGCAGTTTGAAAGCAGTCCAAGGTGTGACTGTATCATATAAGGGTGAGTTTGCCCCCTCTTGCCCTCTCTCTTTTGCCCTGAAAATTTTGCTATATGAGCATAAATTGTGGCCCCCTTGGAAGAGCCTGTTCAAGGTGCCATCTCGGAATCAGAATGGACAAACATGCTGTTCATGAGCTTGGACTTCCTACTTCCTGAACTGTGAACCAATACATTATGTTCATCATAAGTTACTTAGCCTCATCTATTGCGTGATAGCACCACTGTCATGAGGGCAGAATCTATTTAATCTGCCTATTTGTAGATTCAAGGGTTAGCAGATGACTGAGTTACCCTGGGAGTAGCTTTGTTATAAAAGTAAGTCCAATTTCTGACTTACACTTTAGAACACTCCACTTTGGTTGCCACAAATTATTTCTTTGGATTGGAAGAGGAAGGGGGGAAACTGGGAAACTAGCATGGAAATTATTAGGACAGTTCAGAAAGGCAAAGATGCAGCCTCATCTAGGGCGACAGCAGAGACAGGGATTCTGAATAGCTTGGGCAGCTGTCCTCTTCCAGGAGAGTCAGGAGAACATGGGGAACAAGGAAAGGTATGGAGTTAAAACTGACCACAGGTCTGGGGTTTAGACAAATATTCTGGAAAGGAAAGAAGCAGCACACGTGTGATAGCATTCAAAGGATAGATTATCAAGCCCTGAAGAGCTACTTAGGCCAAAGGAAAAGGCTGCAGCCTTGTGTCTGACTCTTTTGCAGTTAAGATAATCATGAGGAAGAACTCTTTTGGCAGAAAGAAGATCTTTTCTGTGTGACTTCAGAATTTTTATTCAGTTAAGACAGTCATGAGGAACCTGTTCTGTAAATAAACTATAGGTGAATTCTTTTGGCAGAACAAAGATCCTGTCTGTTCATGCTTTTTATGTGCTCTAGACAAAATAATGAGATGATTTCATGCTGCAGAAGAGCTCAGGGCACCTCTGAGTTTGTGAGGGAAACTGCGAGAGATACAGAAAGAAGGGACTGTGGTTTCGGCACCGAGTTCAGCAGTGAGCTTTGGCATCACTGATAATCTCTCTTGTGCAACCTGGTAGCATGTCCTGGAGATGAAGAAACACTGTGCAATTTACCTCTTTGGCCCTTTGTCAGTCCCATTACATCAGTGGTGTTTCTCAGGATAGTGGCAATACCAATAGCCTCCTTTATTTATTGAGCTAGAAAAAAATGAGAACAAATCTTGGCCCAGAGGAATCTTGGTTAAAGTTGAGGCCAACTGATATAAGACTACTAAAGATACTAGCATAATTAAAAAGAAACTAACCTGTGTGTGATGGTGTGCACCTATAATCCCAGCACTTGGAAGACTGAAGCTGGAGGATCACCGTGAGTTCAAGGGCAGCCTAAACTACAGAGAAAACCCTTTCTTAACTCCCCCTACAAACGCAAAAGAAACTAAGTACTTTGTATGGGGACAAGAAGAAAAATGCCTCAAGGGAATCTCAGGAATTTGCAAGACTCCACACATGGTAGGTTCAAGGGTGCAAAAATACTAGCCTTTCATGTGAGGACAGAATTCATGGGACACCTGCTCAAGAAAGCCCTGCTAAAGATTTGGCTCCTTGAGATTCATTTCATAATGTTCAGTCATTGAAGCACTCAGAGGCCACTGCAGCCATGGTCCAAAGGGGCCTACCTACTGCTTCCTCTGACAGCAGGCCTTGGTACTGTCCATGTGATGCCTCTGACAGCAGGCCTTGGCACTGTCCATGTGAGTGGGTCATGGAGACCCAGCCTTGGGTGCTATACGTGGTTCCTTGACCATTCCTTTCTGGCACAGTTCTCTGCTCTGCCTCCTGGCTGCCACAAAGCAATTTTGCTCTGCCACACCCTTCTGCCAGAGGTTTTTGCTTTGGCACCTCACAGCCTTATGCTGCACCTCCTGAAGCCATGAGTTAAATGGAACCTTTCTTCCTGTAAGTGGTGGGTGTCAGGCATTGCCTCAGCAACAAAAACCTGACTAGTACAGAATTAAAGCCAGGTGGAATTCTTCAATTGGAAGGGTGGATGAGATCAATATAATTTGGATCTGGAATGTCCCCCAAAGTCCAACAAGTTAAATACTTTGTCACCAACCTGTGGTGCTTTTGGGAGATGATGGAAACTTTAAAGAGGTGAGGTCTGATGAAAGAAAGGTCAGCCCTTGGAGAGAATAGTGGGACCTCGGCCTCTTCCTGTCTCTCCCTTTTGCTTCCTTGCCAACGTGAGGTGAACTTCTTTCCTTCTACTCCCTACCATGATGTCTTGCCTCACCCCAGGCCCCAAAGCAATGGAGCCAACCGACTGTGGACTGAGATCTCTGAAGACATGAGCTAAAATAACCATTCCCACTTGTGAAGTTGTTTGTCTCAGGTATTGTGTCACAGTGATGGACAGCTAATAGGGAGATTTCTATTCTTGAGCGTGAGTTGTGTGGGAGCCCTTAGAGTGACCTTCCTGAACCTGATGTCTTTCTCACCTACCTTGACTCTTTCTATGACAAAGGGGCCTGAGGCTTCCCAAGGTGTGTCAGGAGGTACTAATGTCATCTGACACATTTCAAGGAGTAATAGTGCTAGTTCTCACAAGCACTATTCTTTCTGAAAGCGTTTTCAGTCTTCTTTTTTTTTTCTTGCTTTGCTGGAGATCAAACCTACAGCCTTGCACGACTAGGCAAGTATTCTTAGGGGACCAGGTCAAGAAGAGGTCATGACCCTTCCTCGTCATAGAGTCAGGCAATACATCCCAGGCTCATGGGACTGTACTGTGGTGTGGCTGTTAGAAAATGTCAGTTAGAAAAACATGTGTCATGAAGCAGAGAAGAGGATATGGGCAGGGGGTAGGCAGTCTTTAATCAAATCCTTCATTCGACAAAAAATTTCTAGCACCCATACCACTCATATATTTCTAGGACTCCACTGTATACAAAGCAAAGTCCTTACTTTCCTAGAACTGGCATCCCAGTACCGTAAAATCAGACAGTAGACAAAAAACATAGGTAGGGCGAGAGGGAGAAAACAATAGAATTAATATTGTAATCAGTGAAGACATTTTTGGAGTGTTGACATTTAAACAGAATGAGGCATATGGATGGGAGGTAAAGTTAAAAGCCGTGAGGTGGAAGCACGCTTGGTCCGATAGAAGAACAGGAAGGCCAACATGTCTGTGGCAGAGGAGTTGAGAGTCAAGTCAGAAAGCCCAGGGCAGCCACACCACAGAGTTTTCTCTCTAAAATCAGGAACCAGTCAAGGGTGTCCACTATCACCTCTGTTATTTAACATAGTACTTGAAACCTTAGCCAGAGCAATTAGGCAAGAAGAAGAAATAAAAGGAATATGTATAGCAGGCTGGGGATTTAGCTCAGTGATTAGAGTGCTTGCCTTGCAAGCATAAGGCCCTGAGTTCGATACCCGGCACCACAAAAAAAAAAAAAAAAAGGAATACATATAGGAAAGGAAGAACTCAAATTATCACTGTTTGGAGATGACATGATACTCTACACTGAAGACCCAAAGAGCTCCACCAAAAAACTCCTAGAATAACCAACTTCAGCAAAGTAGCAGGATATAAGATCAACTTGCAAAAATCGTTAGTATTTGTATATACCAACAATGAACAGGATGAGAAGGAAATTATGAAAACAATACCTTTCACAGTTGCTTCAACAAAAATGAAATACTTAGGAAGTCACCTGACTAAAGAGTGAAAGACCTCTACAAAGAAAACTATAGCACTCTGAAAAAAGAGATTGAAGAGGATACCAGAAAATGGAAAGATGTCCCTTGCTCCTGGTTAGGTAGAATCGATATTGTTAAAATAGCTATACTTCCAAAACTGTTATACAGATTCAACGCAGTTCCAATCAAAATACCAACAGCATACTTCACTGATCTAGAGAAAACAATCCTAGAATTTATATGGAAATGGAAGAAGCATTGAATAGCAAAAACAATACTGAGCAATAAAACCAAAGCAGGTGGCATAGCAATCCCAGACTTCAAGCTATATACTACAAAGCAATAGTAATAAAAACGGCTTGGGACTGGAATAAAGATAGACCAATGGAACAGAATCGAGGACACAGAAACTTCTCCAGACATATTCAAACATATGATCTTTGACAAAGGATACAAATACATACACTGGAGGAGAGATAGCCTATTTAACAAATGGTGTTGGGAAAACTGGTTGTCAGTTTGTAGAAGAATGAAATTGGACCCATATCTTTCACCATATACTAAATTAAAATCAAAATGGATCAAATGGAAGATCTGAACATCAAGACAGAAACATTAAACCTTCTGGAAGACAGAATAGGTAAAACACTTGAAGACATAGGAGTAGGAAAGGACTTCCTAAACAGAACCCCAGTTGCACAGGAAATAACAACAAGAGTCAGCAAATGGGACTACATTAGACTAAAGAGTTTCTGTACAGCAAAAGAGTCCATTAGGAGGGTGAAGAGAAAACCCACAGAATGGGAAAAAAATCTTTGCTAGCTACTTCTCAGACAGAAGACTAATATATAGAATATACAAAGAACTCAAAAAAATTAAACTACCTAAAACAAATGACCCACTCAAGAAATGAGCCAGAGAAATGAACAGATACTTCACAGTAGAAGAAATACAAATGGCCAATACACATATGAAAAAATGTTCAACATCTATGGCTATTAGAGAAATGCAAATTAAAACAACTCTAAGATTCCACCTTACCCCAGAAAGAATGGCAATCATTAGGAAGTCAAACAATAACAAATGCTGGCAGGGCTGTGGTGAAAAGGGAACCCTCCTATACTGTTGGTGGGAATGCAAAATAGTGCAACCATTATGTAAATCAGTATGAGGGTTTCTCAAGAGTCCGAATGTAGGCGTCTTTCCTGAAGAGCTAGAGCCATCATACTACAGAGATACTTGCACAACAATATTTATAGCAGCACAATTTGTAATAGCTAAATTCTGGAAGCAACCCGTATACCCATCAATGGATAGCTGGATAAACAAAATATGGTATCTATACATAATGAAATACTATCCAGCTATAAAGAATGACAAACTAGAGTCATTTGTAGGAAAATGGATGGACCTGGAAAATATAATGTTGAGTGAAATAAACCAGTCTCACAAGCTGGAATACCGCATGGTATCCCTCATTTAGTGAGGTAAAATACAAACAAAAGAAAAGAGTAAACAATGGATACAAAAAGGCAAAGTGTTAGATATAAGCTAATAGACAAAAGGTTCAAGGGAACAAGAAGAGGGCAAAGGGGGAGGGGAATGGGAATCCAGAGGAATAATGATATCTTAAGAACCTAATGACTCAAACTTAAATCAGTGACACGTACACTGGGTACTACAGTAATTTTATATAGTTGTGACTTACTGCTGTATGTAGGTGGTTGTTTACATTGCTCACTGTCATAAGCAAAAGGTACAATTAATTGTGGTCTGTAAGCTTGTGTAATTGCCTGTAAGTGTGTGTAATTTTGGATAAATTTTAATAAAAATCTAAAAAAAAAAATCAGAGCACAGTTGGATGTGGTCAAGCAGTGGTCAGAAAGAAGTACATTCCACACCATAACTCAGTCGACACATGCATTCTTCTTGACTTACTGTTTTTGTAGTGGTTTGACTTAGTGTGTTGATCTTATGAGCCACTAGTAGAAGCACCATAAACACTCGCTGCCCACAAGTGCCCTGAATAAATTCAAACCTCACTTAGTCATCTCCAGGGAAGCTGATTTAATAAGTTTCTTAGTTACCTTTCTTGTTGCTGAGACAAAATACCCAAAACCCAAAGCTAAAGGAAGAAAGATTTATTTGGCTCACAGTTCATAGGGGTTTCAGTTCATTGTTGGCTGGATCTGAGGCAGGGTGGCAGGCAGAGGGGCATCGCAGAGGAGAAACGGTCCACAGCAGAGCAGGGCAGGCAGAAGGCAGCAGGCAGCCAGCAAGCCACAAACGATGAGCAAGAAGGCACAACCACAGCTCCTTCTTCCCACATCCACTGGCATCACTGGACATAAACATGGTGTATTCGTTTCCTAGAACTCCTGAAAATACACGTAAATGGTGTCAGTAAAAGAGGCTCATTAAAGACTCAGTGTCTGAGGTTTCTCTTCAGGACTGGTCATGCAGGAAACCTCTACCTAGTGTATACCAAAATTCCAAATTTCCAAAAGTAGAGTAACATGAACCATGTTGCTTGTACAGTGAGCTGCTCTTATCAGCAATCATGGGAAACTCCTGAAATATCAGCTTCCAGACGCCCACTGCTATAATTTGGATCTAAAATGGTCTCTCAAAGGTCTGTTTCTTAAAGGCTTGGTCACTAGCCCTTGGCACTATTGGGGAATGGTGACACCTTCAGGAACCAAGGCCTTGGGGAAGGAAGTTATGACATGGGAAGTTGCTCTTGAAGGGAATACTGGAGCCCCAGTCTCTCCCTCCCTCTCTCTATCCCTCTCTCCTTTCTGACTGCCACAAAGTGAGCAACTTCTTCCACCATGTGCTCTCTCCATGTTGCTCAGAATGAACTGCACACCCACTCATGTGGGGTGATCTTCTCCAAGGGTTCAACTCAGTATGTTCCTACATATGCTGAGTACCTCTCTGGGATCCAAGGAGGGCAAGCAGAAGATGGTTAGCTTATGGCTCTCCATTTTGCAGAAATCAAGAATCTAGGGCAATAGTTTTCAAACTTCATTACTGTTTTCAACTATTAAAATCTTGGTGAGTGTGTTAGTTAGGTTTCTCTTGTTGCTGCGACAAAATACCCAACACCCAAAGTTAGGAGAAGAAAGGTTTATTTGGCTCACAGTTTGTAGAGGTTTCAGTCCACAGTCAGCTGGGTCCGAAGCAGGGTGGCATGGCAGACAGGCAGAAGGCAGCAAGGTAAGCAAGGAACGCAAGCACGGGGTAAGGGGGGACCAGCTTCTTCCTGTGTCTTATATCTTATCCAAACTTCCTGGCTTTAGGGTGGGCAGCACTCCCACCCTTAATCCTAATACCCTTAATCCTAGCGTCACATCCTTGATCCCAGCAGAACCATGCCAAAGCAATCAGGGGACTAATTTAGTAATCACACACTCTATATCCAGCTACCTCTTACCGCATGAGGCTTTGGGGGGACATCTAGACACAAACCATAACAGAGAGTATTTGCTTTATCTTTTCATTTATTTCCAAAATTAATTTTACTCATATGTTTTAGGCATACATAATGATTACATTCATTGTAGGGGATTTGTACATGTACATAATATATCTTAATGTTTCCAGTTCACCTTCTTTCCCATCAATCCTTCTTGTCCTCTCCATTTACAAAACTTAGTTTCAATTGTTTTCCTTCCATTCCTTTTACTTTTAAAAATAACTTCCATTCCTGCCCTCACCCCTCCTCACTCCTTTGTTCCCCTTTCCATTTGAATATTTTCTTCCTACTTCCCAATATCCATCCTCCATTAGGGGTCTTATTTATCCTCGGGTTTTTCACACGAGAGAAACAATGTGATGTTTAAACATGTGTGTCACATTTATTTCACTTAAAATTATGGTCTCAAGGTGCATCCATTTACCTAAAAATGTCTCAAGTTTATTCTCCTTTATGGGAGTGTAGTACTCCATTGTATATAAATACCACATCTTCTTTATCCATTCATTGGTTGATGGGCATATGGACAGCTTCCAAGATTTAGCTATTACAAATTGTGCTGTTATAAACCTAGGTGTGCATATATCACTGTGGTATGGTGCTTTTAACCCTTTCATGAAGATTCTTAGAATCAGGAATAGCTGGGTCAAATGGGACCTCTGGTTGTAGTTTTCTGAGGAATCTCCACACTGATTTCCACAGTGGTTACACCAGTGTACACTCCCACAACAGTGGAGCAGTTTCTTTTATCCCCACAGCCCTGGCAGCATTTGTTATGGGGTGATTTCTTGATGATGGGCACTGTTTCTGGAGTGAGATGGAATCTCAGTGTTGTTTTAATTTGTGTTTCTCAAGTACCAGTGATATTGAGTATTTTTTCATATATTTATTTATTTTTTATACTTCCTCATCTGAGAAGTGTCTCTTTGGCTGCCCATGTTTGGATTGGGTCTTGAAGGTTGGGGGTCTGTTGTTTTTAAATGCTTTATATATTCTAGATATTAGTCCTTTGTCTGAGAAATAGCTGGTAAATTTTTTCCCCACTCTGTGGGTTGTCTCTTCACTCTGTTGGTTTCTTTCACTGTGCAAAAGCTTTTTAATATGATGTAATCCCAGGTGTTGATTCTTTGAAATATTTCTTGTGTGATCAGAGTTTTGTTCATAAATTCTTTGCCTAGACCTAGGTCTTCAAAAGTTGTACCTCTTCTATCTGTTAGCAGATTAAGTGTTTCTGTTTGACTATTTAGATCTTTGATCTATTTCAATTTTAGTTTAGTACATTTTGAGAGACACAGGTCTGGATTTAATCTTCGGCATGTGGAAATCCAGTTTTCCCAGAACCATTTATTGAAGAGGCTGTCTTTCTTTCTTCCAGTGAAGGTATTCAGGGACTTTGTCAAAGACAAGGTGGCTGAGTGTGCTTGGAGTTCTTTCTACAGCTGTATTCTGTTCTATTGTTCCTTGGGTCTGGGTTTTTTTTTACCACTATTATGTTGTTTTTATCACAGTAGTTTAATAATATGACTTCATATCAGGAATCATGATACCTCCTGCTACTATAAAAGGTGTTGTTTCCCTAATTTCTCTCGGTGACTTTTTCCTCGTGTATAGGAATGCTATTGACTTTTGAGTGTCGACTTTGTATCCTGCTATGCTAAAACCCAATCTAATTATTAAATCTAGGAGTCTTTTGGTGGAGTTTTTCAGTCTCCTATATAGAGTATCATGTCATTCACAAATAGTGATAATTTAACTTCTTCCTTTCCTATCCTTATTCCTTTTATTTCTTTCTCTTGTCGAATTGCTCTGCCTAATGTTTCCAGAACTATATTGAATAGCAGTGGTAACAGTGGGCACCCTTGTCTCATTCCTGGTTATAGAGTGAAAGCTTTCAGTTTTTGACCATTTAGTACGATATTGGCTGTTGGTTTGTCATAGATGGCTTTTACCAGATTGAATTAATGACCTATTCCAATTTTCTGTAGACTTCTAATCATGAATTGGTGTTGGTTTTTTTCAAATGCTTTTTATGCATCGATTGGGATGATCATTTGGTTTTGTCCTTGGTTCTGCTAATGTGGTGTATTACACTTATTGATCCACTTATTGAACCATCTGTATTAGTTAGATTTTTAAGAGCCAATGGTCATAAGAGAGCAGATTTAATAGAGGACATTTACAATATTCACCCAGAAGCCAAATGCAGAAGGTGCTGGATGTCCATCTAGGCACTGGAGACCCAAAACATCCAATTGAGGTCTGGGAGCCCACAGCACTGTCCCACGTACGTCCGTGTCTGCACATGATGGCTGGAGCCAGGAAAAGATGCTCGCAGCAGAGATGACAACCAGAGCTCCTCCGAAGCAACAGCAGCCATCCTTGACGACAGCAAGGCCCAAGCTCCTTCCTTGACGAGGACAGCTGAGCCCCCTCTGGAAGAACCAGCCACAGCAGAGCTTCTCCTGGGAAACAGCCCACCAACTAGCTACAGCTCCCACTCTGCCTTATGTTGTATCCACAACAACCCTCAGGTGGATCTCATATGCCCAGCATCACATCAACCCAGTCCAGCTGGGCGTTCTGGCTCAAGTTGACCATATTAGGTCCACCACACCATCTCTGCATCCCTGGGATGAATCCTCCTTGGTAATAGTGTGTGATATTTTTGATGCATTCTATTTGCCAATATCTTTTTGAGGATTTTGCACCTAAGTTCAGTAAGGAGGTTGACCTATAGTTCTCTTTTTTGGTTGGATCCTTCTCTGGTTTTGGTATCAGGATAATGCTTGCTGCCAGAAATAAATTTGAGAGTGCTGCTTCCCTTTCCATTTCATTAAAGAGTTTGAGGAGTAGTGACATTAGATCTTCCTAAATTTCTTGTAGAATTCAGCAATGCACCCATCAGGACCTGGGCTTTTCTTTGTAGTTTTCAAATTAATTCTTCAACTGCATTGACTGATATTGGATTGTTTAGAATTTTTATATCTTCTTCATTCAGCTTTGGTAATCCATACATATCTAGGAATTTGGCCATTTCTTCTGAGTTTTCCACCGTCTTGGAGTATAGGTTCTCAAAATAGGTATTGATTATTTCCTGGATTTCTGCAGGTTCCATTGTGATTTTGCACTTTTAATTCCTAATTGCATGGATTTGAGTCATTTCTTTCCTTTTTTTTTTTTTTTTTTGAAAAGGCTGGCCTGGAGCTTGTCAATTTTATTTAAACTTTCACAGAACCAACTCTTCAATTCATTGATTCTTTGTATTGTTTTCTAAGTTTCAGTTGGGTAAATTTCTGTTCTGATCTTTATAATTTCCTCCCTTGCACAAGCTTTCAGCTTGATTTGCTCTTCTTTTTCAGGAAGATTGAGGTTCACTATTAGGTCACTTATTGGACCTGTTTTTTGTTTTGTTTTTTTTTTCTGCTGTGGGAGTTTACTGCTATAAACTTCGCTGTGTTTTCACTGTGCCCCATAAGTTCCAGTACTAGAATTACTCTTCAATTGTAGAAACTTTCTAATTTCTTCTTTAATTTAATCTGTGGCCCATTGGTTGCTCAAGAGGGTATTGTTTAATTTCCATGTGTTTATATAGTTTTTGTGGTTTCTTTTGCCATTGATTTCCAATTTTGTTGCATTATGATCTGATAATATGTGTGGGATAATTTTAATTCCTTTGTATTTTTTTAAGTGTGTTCTGTGAGCTACAGTGTGGTCTATTTTGGAGAAAGTCCATGTATGGCTGAGAATAATACATGTTCTGTTGTTGGGTGGAATAATCTGTAGATATCTACTAAGTACATTTGTTCAAAGTTTTGTTCAAACATAGCGAACGTTGCCATACATAATTACTATATAGATTTAATGCAATTACAATCAAAATACTAATAATGTACTTCATAGAATTAGAGAAAGCAATCGTTAAATTCATCTGGAACCAGAAGAAACCAAGAATAGCAAAAACAATCCTGGGCAACAGAAATAAGGCAGGGGGAATCACAATCCCTGACTTGAAATTATACTATAAGGCTACTGTGATAGAAACAGCATGGTGCTGGCAAAAAGACAGACTTGAGGATCAGTGGGACAGGTTAGAAGATACAGAAACAACTTCAAACACACTCTACTACCTCATCTTCGACAAAGGAGCCAAACACCCTCACTGGAAGAAAGATAGCCTCTTTAACAAATGGTGCAGGAAAATTGACTTGCCACATGCTGAAAACTAAAACTAGATATATATCTCTCACCATGTACTAAACTAAAATCAAAGTGGATCAAAGATCTAAACATTAAAACAGAAACACTAAATCTACTGGAGAATAGAATAGGAGGAACTCTTGAAGACATAGGTGTAGGCGAGAACTTTATGAACAAAACTCAGACTGTACAGGAAATAATACAAAGAATCAGTGCTTAGGACCACATCCTATTAAAAGGCTTTTGCACAGCAAAAAAAAATTCACCAATAGAGAGGGACAAAATCCCACAAATTGAGAAAAAATTTTGCCAGCTGTCCTTCAGATGAAGGTCTATCATCTACAATATATAAAGAACTCAAAAAAATCAACTCCCCCAAATTTAAAGACCCAATCCAAAAATGGGCATCTGAAATGAATAAACATTTCTCAGATGAAGAAATAAAAATGGCAAATAAATATATGAAAAAGTGTTCAATATTATTTGTCATTTGAGAGATGCAAATTAAAACAATGCTAAGATTCCATCTCACTCCAGAAAGAACAGCCATTATCAAGAAATAAACCAATAACAAATGCTGGTGGAGTTGTGGGGAAAAAGGAACCCTCCTCAACTGTTGTTGGCAATGTAGACTGGTCCAGCCACTGTGGAAATCAGTGTGGAGATTCCTGAGAAAACTGCAACTAGAGGTTCATTTGAGCCAGCTATTTCTCTGCTTGGTTAAAAGAAGAATTAAAAACATCATACCACAGCAAATATATACACAACCATGTTCATAGCAAAACAATTTGCAAAAGCTAAGTCTTGGAAACAAGCCAAATGCTAAACAAGTAATGAATGGCTAAAGAAGATGTGGTTTTTCTACACAATGGAGTACTACTCTGCCATATAAAAGGATAAACTAGAGACATTTGTAGGTAGATGGATGCACTTTGGGAACATACTCTTAAGTGAGATAAATTAGACACTCATGAGTACATATTGAGTTGTTTCTCTGATGTGAGAAACCATAAGTATAAGTTAGGACAAAGAGGTATAATACATATCATGTAAAAGAAAGATAATATTCAAAAGGGAGGTGAACTAGAAAGGGAGGAGGGGGAAAAGAAGAGAAAGAGAAAAGGGGGAAAATGTAAAAATGTAAATAAACCTGCTGTAAATAGGGAAGGGTGGGGGTATGGAAGGGAGGGATGGGGAAGAGGGGAGTCAAATATATCATGTGCAGGTATAAATTAACCATGATGAATGTGATCATTATGTATACAATGTACCAATACATGTTCTTGATTAAAAAAAAAGTTTGGTTCAGCTCTGATTTTTTTTGTTGATTTTTTAATCTGGTTAATCTATTTGTGACAGTAGGGTGTTGAGGTCCCCCATTACAATTTTATTAGTGCTTATTGGGTTTTTCATATCCATTAGTGTTTATTTTTTATAGTTGGGTGCACCAGTATTTGGTGCATATACGTTTATGATTGTCATCTCTTCCCCTTGGATTGTTCCTGTAACAACTATGTAGTGTCCTTCTTTATCTCTTCTGACTAGTCTTAGCTTGGAATCCACTTTGTATGCACATAAAATAGCTACTTCTGCTTTTTTTCTGAGTTCTGTTGCATGGAATATTGTTTTCCATCCTTTAACTTTCAGTCAGTGAATTTCTTTTGGAATTGAATGTGTTTCCTGTATGCAGCATATTGTTGGATCTTGTTTCTTGATCCATTCTGCCAACTCGTTTCTTTTGATTGGTGAATTGAGACCATTGACAGTGATGACCGTACCTGATAGGCATTGTCTTATCCTTGTTATTATATTATTTTCCTGTTGTTGGTTCCCTTTCTTTCCCCTCTGCTTAATTTTTTGCCTTGTGGTGGATTCATTGTTTTGGGATTATTGTAATTGGCGCTTTTGCTCTCTCTTTCTAGAATATCCTTAAAACTTTTTGGAGTTCTAGTTGAGTGTTCATGAATTTCTCCAGGTGTTCTTTACCATGGAAGTATCTTCTTTCACATTCAACTTTGAAAGATAATTTTTCAGAGTACAGCAACCTGGATTGGAGGCTGTTTTCTTTTAGGGCTTGAAATACTTCACTCCAAGCTCACCTTGACTTAATGGTTTGTGCTAAAAAGTCTGCTGTGATTCTGATGGGTTTGGCTTTATAGGTGATTTGCTATTTTTCTCTACCACCTTTTAATATTCTGTTCTTGTGTTGAATTTTTGAAATATTGACTATTATATGCCTTGGTGTGAATTTTTTCTGATCATGGTTCTTTAGGGTTCTAGATGCCTCACTAATATGTGTCAAATTTTTTTTCTATGCTTGGGAAGTTTTCTGCTACTACTTTAGTGAACAGGTTTTTATGTCCTTTGTATTGTCTTCTGTTTTTTTAATTGATTTCAAATAATCTTATCTTATTAAAAAAAATTAGGTCAGGGAAGTCCCAGATAGCATGATCAGATAAGCCTCTTTACTTAATACTTAAACCTAAGTAACCCATTCTTAAGGCCTCCACCCATAATCTTACCCTCCACTGATGGACAGGGCAAGGTCACATGGCTGGAAGAAGTCCAAGGTTAGAATGAAAGACAAACCAGGGAGCCAATCAGATTCAAAGAGCCCACATGGGACAAGTATCTTAATAAAAGGAGCTGCGGGCAAGAAATCCATGAGCAATTCAGTTTTGAATGATACCTACTCATCCAGAGTAGTTCTCTACCATGTGTCATCTGTCTCTCTGCCTCTGTCTCTCTCTGTCTCTCTGTCTCTTTCTCTCTCATTTTCCCCCTTTGTACATCTTCAAATAAATTGTCTTATTTTATTTTAAACTCCCTCTTTGAGTCTTTACTGATGCTAGGTTTAGGATCACCAGGAGCTGCATGTTCCAACAGAGCACTGGCATGATGAAGCAGAGCAGTGGCTTGCTATCAGGCATGCCGTAGTGTGGCATAGTGTGCAACCCTCTCCAGACATAACAATCTCTTCCACTTGAGGCCCTCTGGGCTTGCTTTGGGTAAATTGGGTGTGTTGGATTGCATCTTGCTTCTGTGTTTTCTCATTTTTTAAAAAATTTGTTTTCTGCATTGAGGCTTGTAAGTTGTTTGTGGTAGGTCGTTTTATTACTAGTTTCAAGACCTCTTTAGGCAATGACTACTTTTTAGAGCTGTCTTCTAGGCACAGCTGGCTTTTGCCCTTTGAGTCTGTCCCCAGACCTTACCTCTTTTCTTTATTAGGGATGAAATTTTGCAGCCTGTTTATTCTAGCTCCCAGTTCTTTGGTACTGGGCTGTAGTATTTTTATGGCCCCCAGACAATCTAGGTATTGGCATACAAAGAGGATCAATCGATCACAACAGCAATGTCACCTTGGCTAATTTAGAACAATCAGTAATAAAAAGGAGGTTTCTGTCTCTACTGCCTTAAATGAAGTGCCAAAGTTTTTATTATAGTGGCAAAGGCAAGAGATATGGTTTCTCAAGTGGCTCTCTCTACCTTTCTTAAATAGCACCATCAAATAACTCATCATGGCTAAGGGAGTCCTGGTTGGGGAGGGACTCCACCCCGATCTCATGGGAAATTTGAAGGATTAGGTAGAGTCATCAAGTGGCTGAACACCCTTTTCCCTAAGGAGTTAGTGGGCCTACATATGTGGACAAAAAGCCCTCAGTAGGGCTTTCTTCTATGCTTCTATGATAGATGCCAGCATCATCCTAGCTTCAGACAGAGACTTCTGTCAAGGGATGCTTCGTGGGATCACTTCACCAAGCCACAGCCTGAACCCTGCTGCAAGTGTGAGGCAGCTCATGTACCTGACTCATGGCACTGGAGGTTGACAGTCCCCAGTCCAAGAGAGAGACTAAACCAGCCAAAGTCGT
>PVJO010020466.1:0-31970 GCA_004026905.1 Hystrix cristata
ATTTGAATTTTTGTCATTAATCAAGTGAAAAACAAAACTTTACATGGTGCATAGTGCCTTTCCAAGTTCCCTGTATCATGTCGTTTGCAAAGTGAGCCCAGTCTCATACCTACCCCCTCCTGCTGCTAATTATTCATCAAGCATATTTCCCAATCTGACTTCTCTTTTTCATAACCTATTTTTCTCTTCACCTTTCTACTTCTCTGCTCCAGTTTTTAATATTTTTTCTTTCCTACTCTCTAATGCAAAAGTACACCATGTCCCTAGACAGCACATTTTATATATTCAGGTTAATATTATTAGACTAAAACATTCCTCTCTATCACCATTGATCCATGAAGCAATCCTGAAATGGCAATCCGTTTAAAACAAACTCAGGTCTACATGCAAAGGCAAGGATCCCTCGGCTATAAAAAGGGTGCCAATATCATTGTGTTTCCTATTCCTTTTACTCATTTTAGAGCCTAGGAAGTCTCTTACATAACCACGTTTATGGTGTCAGACAACATGTAACCAAAAAGCCAACCTCTTTCTTTACATTTGCAGTAAATTAAGTACTTGGGGAAGGCCACATGCTTAGGCAGGGAATCACATGCTAAGGTGCAAGGATCTAGCTTGATATTGTCTGTGGGATCATGAGCAGTTTATTCAGTCTCTCCTAGCCTCTGTCTCCTCGCCTGTAAGACAGAAATAAGGAATCTTCATTAGCATCCCTGGGAGAGTAAATAAGATAAAACAGTTTCTTGAATGAGAAGCAGATTCAAGAAACTAGTCATGTTATTGTTATTACTGTCATTATTATCATGAATAGTAAATTAGCATTATCATAATGCAGTCTGGACCAATTTGAAAACAAATTGCTGTGGTGTCCATTCCATGTCAAAAACATATTCCAATTCCCAAAACACACACTGAAGCAGGTGGTCAGAAGGTAAGTGCTGAGAAAGGATTCTTTTGCTTATCCCAGTGTGAATAGTAAACAGAAGATAAATGCTTGATCCTTTCTCTGTATTTGTTAGTCTAGAATACCGAATTTGATTGATGAGTCCCAGAAGTTAATTTTAATAAACTTGGTCCTCCATTTTGTTCTCTTACTATATTTGTCAGAAAGATTGAGTCATTTGATCTTTAGAGATTTTTAGAGCTCCTCTCCATCCTGATGTTGCTAGATGTGTCCCTGTGTTTACCACAAAGAGGTCCCAGATTCTCTATTTTATCTGTCAGTTATCAGACCTAAGGAATGATCAGATTCAGATTTTTTACAAGACTACATTATAAATAAGGTATTGTTCCATCAGAAGGTACATTGTCTCTCTTTTAATTTTACAAACTGTTATCGATGCTCAAAGTCTTGATCTTTAATGAGGATCAGTCTGCTGTGAAGAGAGGTTGAAAAGATAACATTGCAATTCTATTATTCTTTCGCTTAATTCCTAGAACACTTCTATAAAGAAAAATTTTCTCGTTTATCACTTAATTATTCAATGGAACAACATAGGAAAGGCAGGATAAATGCTTAATCTGACCCTGTTCTCTATTTTTTTTAACTCGTTTTAAAGATAATGAGCAGGTTCTGTAGCATTGCAGAATGAGTACATCTTGTTGGTGGGTTGTTGTTTTGTTTTTGCTTTTGATTTTGGTATTATCAAGGGCGGGTGATAGTCTCATTTAATTAACTCTTGGTTCTTGGAGTCAGGATTGTGAAATTTAGAATAGGAGAAAGGGGATTTAGAAGTTAGATAGGAAAGTTTAAGTAAAAACTCTATAACCTTGAATTTAAACTGGAAGATGCAGTCGGGATTGTCATGTAATTTATCTTAAAATTGACTCTTTATTTAGTGTAATGCAAAGGCCTAAAATCAACAGCTAATCAAAGAGCAACAGAGTTCCAGTCTGAAATAGCATTTCCCACTGAAGTACAGCCAAATGCTTGGAACAGGAAGTGTGTAAGATGGTTTGGGAACATTTTATCATATTACTTAACCAGGAAGTTGTCCAACACTGTTAAGGTCGTGACAAAAGGATTCAGAAATCAATGTTAAAAAAAAGCTCCGCTGGCAAATGACAAGGGCGATTCCAGTTGACTCCAGTTGTGCAAGTAAAAACATGTTCTGTAGCTATCTAAGCAATGCTTTACATATAAAACTATATGTAAGCTTTGTTAGTCATCGTTTTATGCCTTCTTTGATTATTCTTTCGGTTGCTGGGTATGTATTCACATATTACAAATAAAATCACCATTAGCGAAAAAGGAATAATTTGACCATCAATAAAGATGTAAGCTGCAATGAGTAAATTTTCATTCCTTAAATTCCCAGTGCCTAAAACATTGTTCATTTCATAGGACACATTCAAACACTAAGTGAATGAATGAATTGATTCAATTACTGTCCATATGCTTGTTACTTCCAAATTTAAGCTCCACATTGATATATTCTGTTTCCCATACTATACCTCCATTTGTATAGTCAATAGAAATCTGTAACCAAACTGCAATTAAGCACATCTTCTTGACACCGGTATTCTCTTTTGATGTTCTCCACACTAACCTTAAAATAATAGCAAAAATACAAATCACTTGTCTACTTAAAAGCTACCAATGGCTTCATATCCATCAGGATAGAATAGGCTAATGCTTTTGTTACAAAGCCAAAATCTCAATAATTCAAGACAAAGTTCTTATCTCATTTATGCTTAGATCAGGAACTCTCATGGACAACTATCCTTATTATTAATCCAGACCAAATCAGTTTCCTAGTCCTTGTGGTGAAGCTCAGTGGCAGAGTGTTGCTTAGCATACACAAGACCCTGAGTTCAATTCCCAGCACTGGAAAAGACAAAAACAAAACCATTGAATCAATTTCATAGTCCTTCCCTTATAGGGCTTCCATGTTCAATGCTGGGAGGAAGAGATGCAGAATTTTTCAGAGGCATTCATTAGTATATGTATTGGTTTACTATTGCTGCTATAACAAATCACCACAAGCAGAGTGGCTTAAAACAATACAAACTTATTTTCTTACAGGTTTGGAAATCAGAAGTTTCAAATGAATCTCACTGTGCTAAAACTCCCGGTGCCCTCTGGCTTCTGCTGGCTGTAGGAGACAATCCATTTCCTGGCCTTTTTCTAGCATTGAAAGGCTACCTACAGTCCTTGGCTCAGGGTCCACTCCTCCATCAACAAAACAGCATCTTCAAATCTCTCTCTTTCGTTCTTCCTCTACCCTCCCTGTCATTCTGTCATCACATCTCCTCCTTATAAGGACTCTAAAAATTACACTGGGCCAGTTGGATAATCCAGGATCACTTTCCTTCTCAAATTCTGTAATCACATTGGCAAGGAGTATGTTCTTCCACTTGCCTCAGAAGGAGCAGAGCACCAGACACTGGTGAGCACTAATGATCTCTATGCTAGGCTCCTGCTGCTTTTCAAATGAAATCTGAGCGGTTAACTTGGCCCACTAAGCCCTGTAGATTCTGCCTCACCCACACTCTATCTGATCTAAACTACCTATGATTTTCTCAGTGCACTGCTCGTTCTCTACCAACTGAAGGTTTTCACGTTACTCCTTCTGAAATATTTTTCTCTCATATGCTTTTCATTTTTTTCAAGTGTCTGAAAAAAATAAAATTTTACATACATTTAATTTTACACATAATAAAAATAAGCACTTTTTCCACTGCTTCTTTTTGCTTAATCATAGATTTTTCTTTGCGCTTAAAAATAATATTTAAATGTACAAAGAGAAATATTTGTGAAATAGCATGACCCCAGTATTCTAAGATTAGTTGTTTTGCTAATATGAACCTTAGTTTACTTTATCAATAATAATATGAACTATACAGTAGTAGAATAGGCTGCCCGGCAAGCTAGAAAGCTCTCTATTCTTCCAAATGTTTAAATAGAGGAGGGATCTATAATCTTTCCAAGCCAGCATTGTTCCATATAATCTCATTTCTATTAGCCCATCAAACTTCCATAGCCCTGATTCTGAAAATGTTGGCGTCAGCTTTAACTAAGCTCATTCCCTCATGCCCATGCCAGTAATAAGGTTTGGCTGCCTTTCATCTCTTCCTTCTTACCCTGATTTTCCCTGCCCTAGCTGAGGTCCTAATACCCCTCAGTTCACTTCAGTGACTCCCCCATTCCCCTCCCTACTTCTCGTGAGTCTTCACTATCGTTTTCCCTAAATCCCAGATTAGTCATATTAGTTTTATCCAGTTCAACATTTGAGGCCATGCCTGTTCATGTTGCAGCTGAATTCTCCAGCTTTAGCAATGCCAAGACAGCTTTGCAAGGCCTCCTGCCCATATCTATTCATTGGCCCTTGCCTTCCCCCTTCACTGTCATAGCCACCTCAAAGATACATGCCACACTGTGAAAAATTTTGTCATTGTGTGTATGAAACAGCAAGATAAATTCCTTAACATCTTGCTTACCAGATTTTCACCTTAAACTCCTTTTATATAGAAATTCTGTAAGTATCCTTTCTTTCATTACTTCTCTTTCTTATGTGTATGCTTTCACTGACTTGGACTATTTAGGGTGCAATGAGTTGAACTCCTTTTTTTCACACCTGGAACCATTGTCTCGTGCTGATTTCACTTGCGGTGATGTAGAGTCTGAGCATGCTGTTAACACTGTCTGGCATCAAAGGCCTTTTCTACCATTTACTTGCTTTGTAACCTTGGGCAAGTTAATTAACATCTTTATAAAGTGTTTCCTCATGTGTAAAAGAAAGGTAATAATATACCTAATTTATAGACTTTTTTGAGTATTAAATGAGAAAAGTGTATATGAGATATTAGCATGTTGTCGCTAAGAAATGCCTAGTATAATTGCTTATTTTTCCAAGGAATTTCCTTTGCTTTCTGCTCTAAGACTATGCCTTTTCGAAGTCCTCTTTATCTTTTAATGTTCAATTTGTAAGTCTACTGCTATGGTTTGTATGTGTCTTCCTAAATGCATGTGTTGGAAAGTCTCAGAATTCATGTGTTATTGGTAGTTGGAGGCAGTATTTTCCCTTTGGAAAATAATTAGGATTTGATGAGGTCATGAGGGTGGGACCCCGTGATGGCATCATTGGCTTTACAGAAGAGGAGTAACACACCTGCTGTCTCACCATGCTACAAGAGGGGTTTCACCAGACGCTTAGCCGATGTTGGTACCATGTTCTCCAACTTCTCAGCCTCTAGAACTGTGAGAAACTAATTTATTTCCTTTATAAAGGATATAAACTGAGAGCAATAGAAAACAAAGACTCTACTATCTTGGTGCAAGTAACTTCTTCAACTAGATATTTTCTTCTGTGTATGCACATACATATAAACACAACTGTGAATGGCAGCCAAATATGTCAGCCAAGTAGAGTCTATGGAGGAGTAAGGTAGTCACAGGCACACAGAAGGAGATAACATCAGAAATTGCAAGAGATTATCTCAAGATTTTTGATTGACTAGAAGGCATGCAGGATAGTAGCAGCTGTAAGGAGACATAGTTCAAGATGCCTCAGGAAGAAATCATAGAAGAGTGGTACTTTGCAAACATTAGTGCGCATGTACATCACACCAAAGGTCTTGTTAAAATGCTGATTCTGATTTAGTGGTCAGGGATGAGGTCTGAAATGTCTTTCCAACAAATTCCCAAAGAAGACGACGTTGCTGATCCTTCAATCACCCTTGAGTATCAGGGCTCTAGAAGAGAAGGTGGGGTTGCAGTCCAGTAAACTCAGGAGTACTACCACCAATATATGACAAAAGTGAATAAACTGAACAATAATAGCTGCAAGAAAGGAGCATGGTCCAAGAGACCACAATCAAAATCTAGGGTGAGCACATTACATGGTCACTACAGCACCAGACGTGATCCAGACCTGTGCTGAAATCAGAGTCCAGGAAAAAGAAACAGAGCCTGGAAAACCAAGCAGAGAAACACACTGCTCATGGCAAAACCAGCAACTTACAGAGAAGCAGCAGAGAATGACATAAAGAGTTCCTGACTGGAAAGCGAACTCCCACAACATAAAGCCCAGACTCTTGCACATACTCTCTGTGAGATCTCATTAAGGACCCATTTCATCATCCAAGAGGAGGAAAATCTCCTTCAAAAGGCTTGAAGAACAACTTTCTTCAAAATGTTGTTGCCAAGGTAAAGTAAGACCATTCTTTCATTGGGTAGCATGTTACCTAGATGATCTATGATTTCCTAAGACTTTGATTGCACTGTACAACAGGATTACCATAAAGACAACCATAGATTTTTTTTTTAATCACCAGAACCCACCTACAAAAGAAACCTTCAAAATTCTTGCCTAAATTGTGGGAAGAAAACTGTTTCAACCAACTCATTCTTATACAGGAGATAATAGTAGTCTAACTTGAGGGATTGCAAAGCCCAGACAGATAAATAACCCCAATGAATATCATGAATTAGGAGGACATGGAGACCCCTAGAGGGTGGCTTTCCTTTCACAAAATTGTCACCAAGAGAGAAAGTGGACCTCGTTTCAATGTCAAAAGAAGTATTTACTTTAAAAAAAAAAAAAACACAACTCTTAATTTTTAAGTGTTGGCTATAATTCAAATATTTAAACACTTGTTTGGGCCACACAAAACCTATCAGTAGTCTCAGTACCTGCCCTGAGCCAACAATATTTCCTTCTTCTATATTTGCTTTAATCCTTGCAGGAATTTGTGCCTTTTAAAAGAGGACAAAGATATCCTTTAAAAAGCTCTGAATGGTAGACAATCCAAAAGAATAGCAGACTTTTAGAAGACAACATATTTTCAGCATCTTTAAACCTTTTCTTAAAGTCTGTCTATTTGTACATTATGCCAAGGAAAGAGGGCAAGAAGCAATATAACGTCACCTTGCATCATTTAGGGGGCTCTTGTCTTAGTGTTAGGGAGTCTGTTGGTCAGTTTTCCATCATTATATCAGAATACTTGAAATAGACATCTTAAAAGGAGGAAAAGGCTTATGTTGACTTACAGTTTCAGACCTTTCAGCCCATAACTTGTTGTTTCCATTGCTGTGGTGAAGCAGAACAGCACGGCAAGGAGCACATGGTGGAGCAGAGCTGTTCGCCTCATATTTTTGGGAAGCTGAGAGAGGAACAAAGGGGTCAGTGTCCCAGCATCCTCTATGACCTCCTTCCACCACGCAGGTTCCACCTCTCAGCCTCCACTACCTCACAAATCACCATCGGCTGGTGGAAATGCTGATTTGACTTGGTGGTCTGAGCGGAGGCCTGAAATGTCTTTCCAACAAATCCCCAAGGAAGGCCACGCTGCTGGTCCTGCAGTCATCCTTGGAAGGACCAAACCTTCAATACATGAGCTTTGGTGAGACGTTTAAGAGCAAACCATAACGGAGACTTCTGGTATTGCGCTCTTATAAACTAGCCCCTTCCAGAATCTAACTCTCTGATCTTTTTTCCCCCTAAGAGAAAGATCACTTTCAGCCTTTGTTCGTTCATCATTCACAACTCTACTCCCTGCACGGTTTATTCCTTGGAGTTCGTCCCCTAACCCATATGATTTCCGTTTGTTTGCTGTGAGTGCTGATTGAGTGACAAGCACTCTTCTCGGTGATAGAGATAGAATAGAAAATAAAACGGGCAAGAGCAGGGTGAGGATGTTAATAAAGCATGTAATAAGATTAACAAATGGGTAAAACTGTCAGAGAGCAGTTAGTACTATAGAGTGATGCGGGAAGGGTACCTGTTTTGAGAGTCGTAGGTCTGTTTTTGAGTGGCTGAGCAGGCCTGTGTGAGGAGTGACATCTACATGGGCACTGAAGGCTGTGGAGACACCAGCATGTAAAGACCGGAGGAAGACCACCCCGGAAGCAGAACCCTCAGGAAGAGGCAGCCTGGATGGTCCTGGGGAGACGGGAAGGCTGGTGAGTTTGAAATACACAAAGAACAGAGCAGGACACAGCTTAGCGGAGAACAGAGGCACAGACAACAGACACCTCACATAGGGCCTGGCAGGAAAGAAGGTTGGATTCATCTGAGTGCAGTGAGAAAGCAGCAGAAAGTTTTTAAAAGGAAAAACATGACATAATTTGTATTTCTGAAGAAATCACTTAGGCCACTGGTGAAGTACAGATTGAGAGAAGCAGGAGTAGAAACAGGGGACTTGTTTTCAGACTATTCCTAAATACAGGCAGGAGAGCATCGTGACTCAAGCAGAGTGGTACCAGCAGGGTTGGACAGGAGTGGATGGATTCAGCAGTTTTTGGAGAAAAAGCCAATAGGATGTTAATACTGCATGTGTACTGTGGTGGACTTGTTGTGGTCCACTTGAGCATGAACACCCAGCTGGACTGAGCTGGTGTGGTTGTGGGAGTAGAGGATCCACATGAGGATTGTTGTCCACACAGCATAAAGGAAAATGGCAGCAGAAGATGGCGGCTGACTGTTTTCAAGGAGAAGCTCTGCTGCGGCTGGTTCTCCACAAAGGAACTTGGCTGTTCTCGTCGCAGAAGGAGCTTGAGGCCTTGCTGTCATCAAGGATGGCTGCTCTTCCATTCAGGTGAGCTCTGATCTTCATCTGTATAGCAAGAATTATATCTTGCTTCCAGTATAGATTTCTTCAGCCTTTTAGTGCAGACATGTACATACGTGAGACAGTGCCTTGGGCTCCCTGCCCTTGATTGGCTCTTTCAGATCTCCAGTGCAGAGGCAGACAGTCTGCACTCTTTGTGCATTTGGCTTGTGGGCGAATGTTGTAACATGTAAATATTCTGTATTAAATCTGCTGTCTTGCAAACCATTGACTCTAGAAAGGTTAACTAATATGTGTATGTCAAAATAAAATGAAAAAACAAAAGAAGGAAGGGAGAAAGGAAGGAGAGAGTTGCAAGTTTCAAGTATGTTAAGAAATGCAGTTAAAGCATGTGTGTGTGTGTGTGGGTGTGTGTAAAACACTATTTTTGTCTACCAAGAATAGTGGCAAGGGGTGGTGTCTATTTTCTTGAAAAGAAATAGTCACACTCTCCCGATTTGATTTGAACATGAAAAATTTTCTCCATAAAATATCTCTAAAAGCTTGTATACCACAAAATAAACTTGCAAAACATTTGTCAAACTATAATTTTGCGTAAGTTATAAACACAATGTTCATATACAATGGTCACTCCTTATCCCCAGGAGAAATGTTCCAAAATCCCCAATTTTCTGCCTGAAACTGGATAGTACTAAACTCCATACACACAAAGATTTTTTTCTATACTTACATACATAATTTCACTCCTTTTCCATCTTCCCTAAGCACTTATGCACTGTGACCATAACTTTTGTGATTTGAGATATGACAGCAAAACTAGAACGGATTTCTTTTTCCTCCTCCACAATTTCATAGACGATTCATTCTCACTATAGATTTTAGAAATCTCAGAATATGATTTTTTTTTCCTTTCCTTCATTGCCAAGAACTTTAGCCTTTTGACTTTTTTTTTATTTTTAACCGAGAACATGTATTGGTACAATGTACATATAATGGTTACATTCACCACATTTATTTTGTACCTGTACATGATGCATCTTGGTTCTCCCCCCTCTTCCCCACCCCTCCCCTCTATTCCCTTCATCCCTATTTACAGCAGGTTCATTCACATTTCTCCATGAATTCCCTTTCCTTTTTCTATCCTTCTTTTCCCTTCCCGCTTCTCCCCCCACTCTGTCCAATGTTCCTCTCCTTTGAATATTATCTTCCTTTTAGATTATATCTATTACACCTCTTCGTCCTTTTTACATCCATGGTTTCTCATATCAGAGAAACAATTCGATGTGTACTCATGAGTGTCCGATTTATTTCACTTAATAGTATGTTCTCAAGGAACATCCATTTACATACAAATGACTCTAGTGTATCTTTTTTATGGCTGTGTAGTACTCCATTCTGTAGAAAAACCACATTTTCTTTAGCCATTCATTGGTTGTTGGGCATTTAGGCTGTTTCCAAGACTTAGCTATTACAAATTGTGTTGCTATAAACATGGTTGTGCATATATCCCTGTGGTATGAGGATTTCAGTTCTTCTGGGAAGAGCCCCAGTAGGGAGATAGCTAGATCAAATGGAACCTCTAGTTCTAGTTGTTTGAAGAATCTCCATATTGATTTCCATAGTGGCTGGACCAGTCTACATTCCCAACAACAACGGAGGAGGGTTCCTTTTTCCCCACAGTCCCGCCAGCATTTGTTATTGGTTGATTTTTTTCATAAACGCAGTTCTTTCTGGAGTGAGATGGAATCTTAATGTTGTTTTGCTTTGCATCTCTCGAATGACTAGTGATGTTGAACACTTTTTCATATATTTATTTGCCTTTTTAATTTCTTCATCTGAGAAATGTTTATTCATTTCAGGTGCCCATTTTTGGATTGGGTCTTTGAATTTGGAAGGTTTAATTTTTTTGAGTTCTTTGTATTTTCTAGATGTTAGACCTTTGTCTGATGGATAGCTAGTAAAAAATTTTTCCCAGTTTGTGGGTTTTCGCCCTGCTCTATTGATGATTTCTTTTGCTGTGCAAAAGCTTTTTAATAGCATGTGGTCCCAAGCACTGATTCTTCGTGTTGTTTCCTGTGCTGTTTGAGTTATGTTCATAAATTTTTTCCCTACCCCTATGTCTTTGAGGGTTCTTCCTATTTTATTTTCCAGTAGATTTAGTGTTTCTGTTTTAATGTTTAGATCTTTGATCCACTTTGATTTTAGTTTAGTACATGGTGAGAGACTTGGATCTAGTTTTAGTTTTCGGCATTTGGCAAGCCAATTTTTCCAGCACCATTTGTTAAAGAGGCTATCTTTATTCCAGTGAAGGTGTTTGGCTCCTTTGTCGAAGATGAGGTATTTGAGTGTGTTTGGAGTTGTTTCTGCATCCTGCAATCTGTTCCACAGTTCCTCAGGTCTGTCTTTTTTCCAATACCATGCTGTTTTTATCATTGTAGCTTTGTGGTATAGTTTCAGGTCAGGACTGTGATGCCCCCTGCCTTTCCCTTATTGCTTAGGGGTGTTTTTGCTATTCTTGGTCTCTTCTGGTTCCAGATGAAGTTCATGATTGTCCTTTCTAATTCTTTGAAGTATGTTGGTGGTATCTTAATTGGAATTGCATTAAATCTGTGTAGTAATTTAGGAAGTATAGCCATTTTCACTATGTTGGTTCTTCCTACCCAGGAACATGGGATATCTTTCCATTTTCTGATATCCCTTTCTATTTCCTTTTTTAGAGTGCTGTAGTTTTCAATGTAAAGGTCTTTTACTTCCTTTGTTAGGTAGATTCCTAAGTATTTTATTTTTTGTGTGCAATTGTGAAAGGTATATCATCTGTTATTTCTTTTTCAGTGGGTTTATTGTTTGTGTATAGGAATGCTACTGACTTTTGAGTGTTGACTTTGTATCCAGCAATGCAACTGAATTTAGTTATTAAATCTAGAAGAAGTTTTTTGGTGGAGTTTTTTGGGTCTTCTATGTAGAGTATCATGTCATCCACAAATAATGGTAGTTTAACTACATCCTTTCCTATCTTTATTCCTTTTATTTCTTTCTCTTGTCTAATTGCTCTGGCTAATGTTTCCAGAACTATGTTGAATAATAGTAGTGATAGTTGGCCAACCTTGTCTTGTTCCAGATTTTAGTGTGAAACCTTCCAGTTTCTGGCCATTTAGTGTGATGTTGGCCGTTGGTTTGTCATATATGGCTTTTATCAGATTTAGATATACACCTCCTATTCCTAATTTCTGTAGGGTTTTTATCATAAATGGGTGTCGAATTTTGTCAAATGCTTTTTCTGCATCTATTGAGATTATCATGTGATTTTTGTTTTTGACTTTGTTGATATGGTGTGTCACATATATTGATTTACATATGTCAAACCGTCCCTGCATCTCTGGGATGAATCCTACTTGGTCAAAGTGTACAATCTTCTTTAGCCTTTGTCTTAAAGAAAGCACTTTACAGCTTTTCTTTGACATACTTACGTTGCTAGCAAAACTACTCTTGCACATTGGGGGCTATTACTCAGTAAAATAAGGGTTACTTGAACACAAGCCCTGCCATTTTGTGACAATCTAATATCTGAGACAGCAACTAAATGAAGAATGGGGAGGCAGTGTATCCAACATGGACACAAACCAAGGGATGAGTCGCATCCCACCCAGGATGGACTGGGACTGTGAGAGGTTTCATCACTCTGAATGCCATACAATTTAAAACTTATGAATTATCTACTGCTGGAAGTTTTCATTTAATATTTTCAAACTGAGGTTGAACTCAAGTAATTGAAATCACAGTGAACTACAAATAATGAGGACTTTTGTATTTGACCTATTAATTGGGGAACCAGCAGCTGGTAAACTGGTTCAAAATTCATTTAAAGTAAACAAATCTATTTTTTGCTTTCCAAGATCAGATCTTTAGTTCAGGGAGGAAATCAATATGTCTTTTATATTTAAAATGATTGTGAGATTTGAGTATAATGACAGAGATTGTAAGTATAATGACAAAAACTTGTTCAAGATTAGGTACCAATAGGCATTAGAATATGATTTCTGGGTTAGATACAATACTAATTACTGTCTTTCAGGTCAATGATCTTTGGGATTATTCTATAGCTCAGAAAGCTTTTACATATCTATTGATACTTTTATCTGAGTGTAATGTTTAATGGCATCCCAGTTTGAAGACATTTTTCATGTGGTTTTTCTGTTTACTAAGGGAACATAGAAGTTTACAAAGTCTAGACTTTTAGTAAAGAATGATGTGCAAATCCAACCCAGGTACATTCCTTTAAATAGGTAGCTAATCCTTGGCTAGATCTGTTAAACAGCATTCCCATATAAAATTGAAAAAATATCCTGGCCTTTATTAGTCTTACTTCCAAGCCTGGTTTAATTTTTTCTTAACAGACATATTTATGTTCATAAGTAATCTCTAAAGATTATTCATAATCTCTCATGAATACACACAGAGACACATGCAGACGCAAATAGACACACACACACACACACACACACACACACACACACACACACACTGATTGCTCACTGTGCTCTGGCAATTCCATTTATATAGATACAGTACTACATATGAACTTGTTTGAGAATATAAAACCAGACAGTGTTATATTTTATATTTTATATTAGACAGCAGAAGCTACTAGTACCTGAAAAGTATCTTCCATGTGGAAATTTGTATGAGGAATATAGAACTGTACTTTCAAATGCCTCTATATTGTTGGCTTTTTGATCCAGAGCCTATAAAACAAAGCCCAAGAAAATTATCTCCATAACTTTCAACTGCAGCACCTATCGATATAGTCAAATTCCTCTTTTCAAGATCACCATAATCTGTTAGTGCTCATAGAAAGTGACCTGGGGGAGCCTGAATTTCTCTTTTGTTTTGTCGATTCCTGCCTCACAAAATGGTAATGGTAATTTTCCCAGTAAGTCAGTTTTTACTATACAGTTGAGCTATTTTTAAAAAACCGAACATACTAAATAAAGCCTAACCTTGAACAAGTTTTGTGATTATTCTTACAATCTCTGGAAAGTCTCACAGTGTTTTAAATCTAAGAGATATATTGTTTTCCCCCAAATTTAACGTCTGATCTTGGGAGACAGAAATATATTTGTTCACTTGATTGAGGTAGGACAATGGATACCCAAAAAGAATAAAGCGTGGAATATTAGCTGTTTGTCAATTGGAATAATCATATATATGAATATGTAATTGTAAAAAATCCTTAGATCTTTTAAGTAAAAACTTTTGACTCTTTTAATAATGATGAGATATAAAATGTCTGCTATCATAGAAGATTGCACAAAAGGCAAAGTATAAACTCTTTTACATCTGTAAACAGCACAATACGCCAAAGCACATTCATCACTTTGAAAGAGTGAAAATCAATTCTAGTGTTGTACAAATGTAAGTGCCAAAGTTTCTTCTTCATCAATTATCTTTTCAACAATTCCCTCAAAACTGAATAATGTTTTCACAGATATGATAAACCAAGGAAATAAAGGGTATTTTTTTCAACAAGCCTTCTACAGCCTTTTATATTCATAGGGATGTTCTTAAAATCTTCCTTTCATATTCTAAATAGCTTGTACTTTACTCAGTCAAAATTACACTCTCAGACTGGATAAATAAAAGCGAATTTATTACCTGGACACATAGTCAAATTTCTTTGTCATTGTTTTTCCTACATTAGTCTAAATTTCCCACATTAATTACAATTTTAACCAGATTAACTACTTTTTTCCACAGAGAGAATTGAAGGATAGGTGATTGATAGCTCTGTGTCATGTACAAACATTTTATCACAAAATCCAAGCTCATGAATGGAAAAAGATAAACATCTCCTTTGGAATAGTTTAATACATCCCCTACATCCACTCCAATTTTTTTTCCACATCTTAAAGTGGCAAAATTGAACTCATTCATTAATATGATTAAAAGACATTACGACTCTATAATGTATACAAATAAGGGGCCAATATGTAAAATTCGATTCCTTATTTGTTACACGTAATACATAGTAAGCAATGTTTTAGCATTCTATCTTACTTAGATATTATCTAAGATCAACTTCATTAATATTAGTCCAAGAATTTTAGAATTAATTATATATTTTGGAACTGATGTAGACACTAACATATCATACAACTCAATTACTATTTTCATAAAGACATTTGTTGATAGTATAATTCACTTTAGTTGCACATACGACCTTATATTTATTCTTAAATTTGGACAATATAAGGAGGTACCTTTAGCTAATCTGATTGATAAAACAGTATAAGAATGTTGAAGTGTTCAGGTTAAATTCCTTTAAAAATTATATACAATAAAATATCTGCTCGGAGTATGCTCCACATTAATAATATCAGGAAAAAGACACATACCTATTTTTAAAGAAATATTGAACCAGTTTATTTAGTCCAAAAATTAACTTTAATTACATGAGCTTAGTTTATTAATTAAAACACTGAAAATTAAAATATAAAACATAAAGCTTGAGGAATATTTCATACATGTATAAAAGTATTCATGCATCTTGATCAACCAATTAGAACAGATTTCCTATATTGAGAATTGTTATAATTTGATTTATTATTATTAGCAATAGGAAAATATTTCCTGTAATCCCAGCACTTATGGGACTGAGGCAGGAGGATTGCCACAAGTTTGAGGCCAGCCTAGACTACATAGTGAGTTCAAGGCCAGCCTGAACTACATAGTGAGACCCTGTCTCAAAACACACACACACACACAAAAAAAAAAATTCACCAACACCAGATGAGGTGAGTTCCAGCTAACCACTACTGCTTAACAACCCGCTCCCAAAATTTAGTCGCTAGAGACAGTCATCATTCCTTTAGGTCACACAACTGCAATCGGGGCACAGTATTTGCCAGGGGAGGATTCATAGCATGTCAGCGGGGGTGGTTAACCTGGGGGATAAAGGATCCACTTCCAAAAATCCTCACTCACAAGTGGGTGCTGTGGTTGACCGGGAGCTCAGTGAAGCCCGAGGGCCTCTCCACGTGGGTTTATCTACACGAGCGGGTTGGGCATCCTCAAGGAGTGGTGATGGATCCCAAAACGTGAACAGTGGTGTTCGTTCTTACGTCCCAGCTTCGGAAGTTGGCCCAGAAAGACTTCCTGCCTCTCAGTGTGAGGGCCGTCACAGTCCTATAACGAGAACACACTGGACGGGAGCACCTGTTACAGCCATTTCTTTGGAAAACACAATTTGACAAAACCTATACATCTGAAATATACTCACAGAGAACAGATTGTATTCTGTAACCTCAACCACGAGTCAAAAGCGAAAAAAGAAACATACTTGTCCAGATTGAAGTTCTCTATTCAGGGGAACTGAAACATTTTCTTAAATAATTCGAATTTACAGATAGACAATCAGCCAGTCAGCCAGAACAATGGGGTAAGAAACCAGGTTTTCTGTCCTCTCTTTCCACACCCACTGCTGCCTCTGAACCGGCGACAGTAACTCTCAGCATGCGTGAGTAGACGCTGCCTTACATGCATTCTCAGAAAAATAGCGGACATTTGCGTTTCACAAGTCAGCCCAGTTCTCACAAATGACACTTTCTGACATGAATCCAATCTCAGCAAATATAATTTTTAAACTAAAACCTCTGACCCAAGATATATATTTATCCAATAAAAAGCTAAAGAGAAATTATATTGGTTCATTTTTAAATTACTTTCATCTTTATGGTCATTGATAAAATTTTGATCTTCAGCAGCGGAGTGCAGCGGTTGGAGTCTGGGCTTGGATTCCAATATTACCTCTACTTTCTATAGTTATGTGTTCTTGGGCTTCCCTCTAGTCTTTACTTTCCTCATACACAAACTGAAAAAAACAATAATTCCTAGCTTCACATGAGTATTAAGTCAAACAATTTAGTACAACACTAAGCATGGTGTTTGACACAGGTAGAGACTACTATGAGTAGTATGACTATAGTGGTTACTCTATTATAGCCATAGAATAAGATATATGCTCCCAAAAGTATGCAATATATACTATGTTGATGAATAGTAGTTATGGATGCAGTATTTTTACGCTGCAATATGTATCGTTAATTATTACATCTGGAGCTTGCAGTATTTTTATGCTGCAATATGTATCGTTAATTATTACATATGGAGCTTTCCCTCAGTACTTGTGAAGGAATGGTTCCAGCACCCTCTCCCCCAGGGGACCAAAATCTTCACTCACGTCCTTATATAAAATAGTGTACTATTTACACATAATCTACCACGTGCTCCAGTATCTATATTACTTATAACACCTAGTACAATGTAGATGGCATGTAAATTTTATTATCCTCTATTCTTTAGAAAATAATGACCAAAGTATGTACCTGCTCAGTGCAAATACAATTTTTTTCCTAAGTACTTTCTATCTGAAAATCGTTGAATCTAGGTATATGGAACACAAAGATATGGAGGGAGTAAATGATACCATGTACATAATGTAGTCTATACATGTACTGTATATAAATAGCATCTATTTAGGCTGTATATGTAATGTATATTTACTATAACTATTATAGCTATTGCTGTAACCCCTTTCTTTATGCCCCTGTACAAATGCTCATGTGACATTAAGAGAGCTACCTAGCTGGGTATAGTGGCATACACGTGTAATCCCGTTATTCTGACAGGCTGAGGCGGGAGGATTGCAAACTGGAACCCAGCTAGGAAAAACCAGTGTGTTAGCAACATCCTGTCTCAAAAGAAAAAAAAAAAAGATGTAGTTAGTGTGAAGGCCCTGAGTTCAATCTTCAGTATGGGAGAGCAAAAGTGAGAGAGAGGTACAGAAAGAGAGAGAGAGAGAGAGAGAAAGAGCACAACTTGCCAATTTAACTTTATTTTGACATTTGGGATCCAAAAATTAAAGTGATAATAATCTAAATATTTTCAGTATTTCAATCATAAATTCTAGAGAACATATACCGTCATCTAATACCTTTCTTTTAATCCAAACAGAGATGTGGTAGATTTAAACTATGCCTGTATGTGAGTTGAATTGTTTTTATTTGAAACTTCTTCAGTAAGAAGAAGTCATTTTTTTCTTTTGAGAGTTGGGGAATCCTTATAATATGAAAACTGGCATTTGCATACAGTCCCTTGCTGGATCTGCCTCCCATTCATTCATTTCTGAAGTCAGTTTGAGGTATTGATATTTACAGCTATATAAGCACAAGACTGAGCCCCCATTCTTCCAGGTAGCTACACATACAAGTAGACTTCTAGCCCTTTCTCCTTATAGTTTTCCCTTTCACTTATACACAGAAAGGGGGGGGTATGCATTTCCAAACAAATGGAGTATTTTTCAAGCTCTTTTAATAATCTGTGGACTCCCATAGATCAGATACCTACCCAGGATTGATAGCCTTTCACTTGGAGACTAATGAAAATTCCTTGCAAAGAAAGACAGTTAATGGCTAAATATACTACAAATTTATCACTAGCTTATCTCAAAATATCATCTTCTTTATAATGAAGAGCTCTAGATCTGCATACAAAGAACTTGTTAAATAAATATGAAGTTTATAGGAAAGCAAAGGTCAAGCATTTTGAAGGCACAACGTCTTCTATTTTAGATGCACGACCAGCTAAACTCAAAGCACTTCAGTCACCCTCATTTTCTGCACAAGAAGGACGACTAGTGGTCAAAATATGTAGTCATGCCTTAATTGAACGTGTCTTGAATTTGTGGAATCACGTAGTCGCCATTAAATTTACAGCTCACTTAGTTAACACTTATGATTGGGGATAACAAGGCAATGAAAAGGGAGAATGAACTAATTACTCCAGGTTTCCTGGTTATGTAGTGGTAGATCCAGGGGTCCTTCTAATATATAACCTCTGCAATCTAATTTTCTTTGGTTGTGAATATGCAGTATAAAATAATTAACTCAGATTCCTTTGATGGCTTTCAGAAGAATTTGATTCTTTCTGCAAAGATGAGCTGTAATTAGTATGCCCCAAACTGGGAACCTTATAACTTAGTCTTTCTAAAATTTTTCAAAATGATCTATCTTAATTTCTGACTCGATTTCAACCCTCTGAGGAGTAGGCGTTTTATATTTATTTTAGTTGATGCATGTCAACTGAAATTTCTCCAATAGAATTACTAGTGAACAAGTCAATGGGACCTTTGGATACTGTTCTCGGACATCGCTTCCCGTCTTCTGTGCAGACACCTATGAGGTCTGATCAAAATATACGGTGAATATTTAATTTTTAAACAATATTACGGTAGAGGACACATTGCCATTAATCCCCTTCAAAATACTCACCCTCACTTCAAACACACTTATCTCATCATTCTTGCCACTTGCAGAAGCAGTTCGTGAGTGTCTATGCAGTATGATAAAAAAAAATATAGTGTATGCTGCTGCTAAGGTCCATTCAATGAAAGTGCAGCTTGTAAAAAAACCATAGCATGTCCTCGTCTACCTTATCTTCTGGAGCTGACACCTTGCAACTTCTAAGTCTTCCTCAAAATGAAAACGACCATAAGAGGTAGACATTTTGACTTGATTGGGACATGGAGGCAGCCACAGCAGGATAACTAAAGACACTCAGGAAAGAGGATTTGTAGAAAGCGGCAAGAATATTGGGATAAAATTGTGTTTGGGGCCAGGGGAGGTATTTTGAGGGGGATCAATGGCAATATGTCTTTTACTGTAATAAATTAAACATTCACTCTGTTTTTCCATCATACTTCATAAATATCTCAAGAACCCACTCACTATAGCTCTCCATTTTAGGTCCATGACTGACTGTTGATACTCATGCCTGATTGTACGTGACTTGTATAAATGTGAGCCAACAAGTTCATATATTTTACCCAAATTTAATTATACTCTAGAAACTTGGAACAACTAGTAGGTAATGAATGTGTTTAGAAGTAATTGTTTTAGATTCAGAGTTTAAACAAAGACCTCTGCAGATCATCTAGGCTTTTTGTTTCATCACTCAAAGTATTTCTTAATTTTAACACACAATGGTCCTGTGGGCGGAAAACTCCCACACAAATAAGGAAAAAATTCTTCCCTAGAGTTGATTAATGTAAAAGCACAGAAAAAAAGGTAACAAAGAAATAGTCTCTTGAAAGTGAACTGACTGAGCTGAGTCAGTAGCCAAGAAACATCCAGGAATGAAGTAGTTCGTTCTGGTATGTCTGCCCTCCTGCGTGAATGAAAGACATTCCAAACTTCATGAGTTTTCCTACGTACAGTGTCTCAAAGCTGCTTCCCATAGTAACCATATTCTCTAGCACTATAGTTTTGGGAGATGAGGTATTTATGATTCACTCTGAATATTGCAAGATTTCACAAGGCTCAACTTGGCAAGAGGAAAAGGAACCTCCTCCTGAAAGACTCATATAAGAAAAGCTTTGTAATAAAAAATACTGTAGCTCACACAACTTGTTCTATGAAAGAATTTTCTTGTACATTCAACTGAAAGTATTCATTTCTTTATTTGAATCAGCAATCTCTACCATATCTCCTCTGTACATTGAAGGTGAAGGATCTACCCAAGAAGTTGGGCAGGTAGAAAGTATTAGTAGCAAGTACTCATTCACTAATTCAACATCCTCTGTGACCTCACTGCATACCATGAACTTGGCTTGGTAATGAAATCATTAAGAAAATAAAAATCTAATAAGTGAGGTGTGTATTTTAAATTCCAATATAACGGTGCCTATAGTCTAGTAATGTATACATGCCAATTCAAAACTGTGTATACATTAACCAAACATTTACTAACGGGAAGATCAAATGCTCCAGTTTGTCCAACTTACACCTGCTGTGCTAATGGAATGATTAGTAGCATTCTGTTTTGGATGGCAAATTTTATAGTTCTCCTGTTTATTACACAGTTCATATAAGCCAAGCAGTACAGATACAAAAATGTCTCTTCCCTTAAGAAGTATCTAGTGGAGGAGATAGACAGTTAATTGCAATATATGTGATAAGTGTTATATTCTATAGATACACACGTAGAGTGTCTTCAAGTTTTATCCATAGCATATCAGACAGCTGAAAATACTTTCCAGAGTTCCAAGGGACCGTGGAGAGTAGTCTTAAATGAATAATAAGACTTAACAAAGTGAAGAAAGAATGTTCTTAACAAAAGAAGTGCAGTTGCCAAGGAAGAAGAACAAGAGAGCATAGAAATTTTTAGGAACTAAATGCATTTCTTCTCTCTCTTTCTCCCTCTCTCTCCTTTTCCCTCTTTTTATTGCTTTCTTCTTGGAATAAAAATATGATCCTTGGATTCCAGCAAACACCTTGTGATCTTAAGGTAGAAAATTACATATAGTGAGCAAACAAGGCAAAAATAATGAGTCTGGATTGCAGTGAATTTGTTGATTCATCTTAATGGTTATAGGTCACCTATTTTTATATAATCCTTTCTCTTCTATCTGCTTTCCAAGAGTTAACCTTTATCCTAATGTTGATGTGTATCATCCACACAAATATTTATATTTTACATATAAATAAAATAAATTCATTCTCTTACATTATGTTAATCAAGCTTCTAGAAGAAGGAAACCCCGGAATGCAGTGGTTACAGATCTCGTCGCTCAGGAGCAGAGTCTGAGGTCAGCCTGGCCATCCAGGGCAGACACCTTTACCCACAAATTTATTCCAGATCTAGGTTGTTTCTCTTGTCAAAACATTATCATCTCAGGTGAGCTCATGGTGGAAGCTGCATTCTTACTATGTCATAATTGGAAAGAGGAAAGGGAAGTAGGGGCGGGATGCAACAGCTTCTCACATTTAAGTATATAACATGAAAGTTGCACACACAATTAGTGTGCATTGTATTGGGAAGGATTTAACTCAGGGCTGTATCTAGCTTCAGGGAGTCTAGAATATGCCTAGCAACAAGGTCATGTACTTGGCGAGGAGCTGTTCTGTAATTGAAAGAAAGAAAACTTCACTAGATCTTGAGCAACAATTAGTCATTGATATTTATATAAATTGGTCTCATTGTGTGTGTCCTTTAGTAATTAAGTTTTTTATACTTAATATTAAAATTTTATAATTATCTCCAGTGTTACATTAAATAATATGTTATTATTACAGTTATCACTGTAATAACTGTTTAGTTCTCATTACAGGGATAAATCCCAGTATATGATTCATCTGCTGATGGAAATCGAGATATAAAAATTGAGATATAATAAGTAATTTCCATCTTCTCCATCAGTGATTAACCAATTAAGAATCATTTTTAACATATGCCAAACTACCTTTACAAAAAAAACTAGCTTCTAGTTATCCACCAGGCAAACTATCCCAGAGATTATGGAACGGAGAGGTTCATAGGATGTTCCTCCTATAAGCAAATTACTATGTTCAAATTACTAATGGCTTCTTAGATCAAAATAAAGCATAGGTCAGAAGCAAGGGAAAAGAAATGGAGTGAGTTGATATAGTTGGCATGGGATGCAATTAAGTTGGAAGGACCACACAAGCTAACTCCCGTCTCTCTCGGCTGCGTCAGCTTCTTCTGCAGATGACGTGGTCATGAGGACCAGAGTCAAATGTTGAGACAATGGGGTCCATAGATAGAAGCTGCCCAATATACATTCTTGCTCTTTTGAGGAGAGCCCGGGACAATTAACATTATGAGAAACTATGGATTTTGACTGTGTTTCCTGGACAGAAAGCTTGTGGGGCCAGAATGGATGTCACCGATAGGTGGCTGGTTTAAGACCTCATAAAAATTGACTGCTGTTTAATGTGTGTCATCGGCATTTGATGCTGGTATTTTTGCATTCTAACAACTGAAAAGAGAAAAGAAAGATAGTGGTGGGACACAAATGCTGAGAATAGACTGGATAGTCACTCTTGCTAAATGAAGGGTGTAACCAGGTGGTGTTTGTTTAAGACCTCACCTGCATAGTCCTACCTTTCTAAAACCAGTCAGATACATGTCAAAGCCACTGTAACTCAAATGAACCCACTAAGGTAAAATTCCTTTGTGGCTACAGCTAGTATACTCTCCCCAAAGCATAGACCTACCTGCCTACCCACAGTGAGAGTCTTTTTATTCTATATTGCATTTATTTCTCATTTCTCAATGTGGCAAGACAAGGGATCCAATAAAGAACATATACCTAGATGTACTCATTTTAAAAATAAGAGAAAAAAACAGCATCAAATACAGATCAAAATAGCATCTCTTTATTAGCAAAGACTGAACCTGAAAACATGTCTTATACCTGTGGGCCTCCTAATGCACCCTAGAACAAACGTCATAGGCTGATGGCACTGAGTGCAGCCCTCCCCACGCCAACAGGGCAAGACTCACCCCATAAAACTTCTGGAAAGCAGAAAAGCATTATGCGCACTTCTTGCAGGGTGGCGTAGTCCCAAGAAAAATAGAGAAAGGAGCCAAGTTATGCAACTTCATTTCCTTATGGCAAACTTACCAATAATTTACTCCTCTTCCTGTGGAGAGGAGAAGACAAGAAGTGCACCAATTGAAGTGCCTCTATTGTAGCAAAACATCATCCTAGAGAGGGCAGCTTAACAATAAAAAAGGTATTGCTTCCCAACGCTTTCCAACATGGAAAACAATGCTGCAGTGTAAATCTGTATACCCATTTCCTTATGCAAAGTACAAGAGAGGCATCCTAAACATTTACCTAGGAGAAGGTTTTCTGGGTTACTTTATATCATATTCTACATACTGTTCAGTTGTTCTCCATAAAGACTGAACCAAACTAAATTTCCATCATTAGAATATAAGCTTCCCTTGACTCTATCTTTGGCAAGGATGAATGCTGAGATAGATGGTTGGATAGATAGATAGATAGATAGATAGATAGACGGCTAACTGCTGTGTATAAAATGATATACCAATTTAAAAATGATTTTAATTTGTATTTGTATGATGTCCATGAAATTGAATGCCTTTCATGTTTACTTGACATCTATGTTTCCTTTCATGGGATTTTCCTACCCCTATTTTTTCTCTTCCTTCCATTTTTTGTTTGGTTTCTTAAAGATTTATAGAGATTTTCCTTTCTGTTAAATTCTAAATACAAATCTAAGGTATATATCTTCAGTCACTCTCTCTTTTATATTTTCTGTTTTTCTTCCTACACTGCATTTTAGGATTTTAAGGGGAATGGGGAGCAGGGATCTCTTTTTCTGTTCACTCATTCTCCTTTTCCTCTATCTAATTTTTTGTTTAATGCCTCAATAAAATTTTAAATATTAACCAGAAGATATTATGGTAAGCTGAAAGAGAAACCTTATAGCAAATGCATTGCATAGCAACCAGCTTTATAAACATCCCTCCTTGACACAGGTTCTTCCACAGTCTTCCTGGGTGTGACCCTCTGAGTCTGCCCCTTTCTTTAAATTCTTCCCTATTTAGCCTCTCTGAATCTCAAATTCACCAAGGAATTCATCTCTACCCCTAATTTACATGGGCCTTTCTTAAAAGCTAAGCCTAGAAGTTAACTAAACCCTTAGAAGAAAAATTGGTGCCCATTCTCATATATCCAACCAGCATCTCAAAATATTCATACAGCAAACGAGAAGATTTAAGGTTTTATTTCAGGGTGGTCAACAATAGTTTGGTCAGGTTTTGCTCAACACTGAGGCAATGATAGTGTTAAAAAAGGCACAGAATCTAGCAGCTCCGGATAAGTTTGTCACTCTATTCTCATTCCAAGAAAAATTATATCTTCTTCATAATAACTGTACTTGTTCTTTTTTAGGATAAATTTCTAGATGTGGAATAATTGGGTCAAAGTGCACTCATTGTTTGAGATTTTTCACAAGTGTTCAAAAGAAGCAGCTTTCTAAAATAACGGAACCTACTTTCAACCCCATATGTGCTAACAATAATCTACGGAGTTTTTTGGGGGCCCAAAATAGAATTTTTGGAAGGCCACACTACATTAGAGCCTGCAGTCATTGCTCAATATCCACAGGAGGCTGCTTCCAGGACTCCCAAAGAAACCAAAATGTTCAAGCCTATAATATAAAACTTGTAATATTTGCATGTAACTTGCACATCCTCTCATATATTTTAAACCATTTCTAGTTGTTTATAATACCTAATGCAATGTAAATTTTATGGAAATAGATGTGCTGCATTATATAGGGAATAATAACAAAAAACCCTATACATGTTTTAGATACAACTTTTTTTGATAATGTTTTTGGTTCACAGTTGACTCACTCATAAATATGTTCACCTGTATATAGAGGGCTGATCGTATTCACCTTAACAGACAACAAAACTAAGCAAGACTGCCCACATTGGTAAGACATTTGATATATCTGGCCATAGGCAGAATCCCCCTGTCCATCACTTACATGCACGCGCACACACATACACACACACACACACACTTACCCAATATTTCTGTTCCACAAAGATCTCTGGGAATTAAAAACAATACTTCCTCATGAAAAAATACCATATCCATAATACCATGTCCAGTAATCCAAAGCCATTTACTAGCCAAGTATTATGTGCCAAGCACTGTGTTAGACACTATAGACCTCAAATTAGAAAAAGTAACTATCCTCAAAACTCATCATCATTGGAGGAGACAAACATATCAATAGTGCCTAAAACATCTGAGTTCTAAGCTTTAATCTCTCTAAAGCAAGTATACACATTTAGTACACTGGGGAAAAGAGGAATCAATAATTGTACTAAGTACTTACAAAAATATTACATGTGTTTCTGTTCAAATTCCAATTCTCACATTTCTTAATTTCCTGAAAGATACATTTTGCACTACTAGCAATGTATTATATACATTGTGAATCCATTTTCCAATAAACTCAAGTTCAATAAGGAAGGTGTGTTTAACATTCATTTTATCAAAATCACTTTCCTGGTATTGCTCATGTCCCTAATGGTGGACTATGGACTTTTTATTGTGTCTCTTAGAGTTACAAAGCTTGTTATAGCCTAAAAAAGCAGATATGAGCTCATCTCACTTTTGAAACAGACCAGAGAACAGAGCTTGTGTGTCTGTGTAAATATCACACATTTACACAGAAATCGTGAAGTAGAAAGAGAGACACACAGAGACAGAGAGAGAGAGAGAGAGACAGAAACAGAGAGAGAGAGGAGTGAGAGAGAAGAATAGAGAGAGAGAAAAGGGGAGAGGAAAGAGAGAACACAGAAGCATTAAAAACCTGAATAGTTATTTTTGAAAAACTAAAACTGCATAGATGACTTCATACCTTCACCCCCTTTGAGCCTTTGACCTTTTTGTGGGCGCTGGGGATCGAACTCGGAGCCTTGCACTTTCTAGCTCTAACCACTGAGCTAAATCTCCAGCCAAGCCATTGAAGTGTATACATTTCCATCACAACTTTCCATCACAACTTTCCATCACAACTTTTGTTTCCTTTAAAGTGGAACCTTCTAGAAAGCCAGGTTTCCTCAACTACCCCAGAGAACCTAGCATCTGAAATCCATGTCCACTGAGGAGGTAGAAGTTAGTTAAGTCTTCTATCTAGAAGTCACTAATATTTTCATATCAGCTTTTGTAGTTGCCAACAGTTCTAAAACATGGCATTTCCTTTCTCGTGAGGAAACACACCATTTCTGAATACAATCAAATCTTTCTTCGATAATTCTAAAGTTTGGTGCCTAAGGGACATTCTCAGAAACCACAGTTTCCTTTACCCCACAGAAGGCATAGTGAGGGTTCACCTTCTTAAATCTAATCCTTTCTAGCAGATTGTTTTCTTAAATTTGCTTCTTTCTTCCAACAGAGGAAGACAAAAAAGAGCTTTTAGAGACATTATACTATGGTCTAGTTTAACTAAACATGTCGCAGGACCCCATGTTATAAATACTGATGACTGGCTGCTTCTGGGCTCTCCGTTTCACCTCTCTTCCAGGCTTAGAAGTATGGGCATCACCTTTATTAGAAGATTAGCCTGTCTATTTTCAGCCACTAACTTCTGTCCTAATATGGCCAGTTGCTTTGCAAAAGTGTAGACTAGACACCACTATGGATGGATTCATGCTCATCTATCTTTTCTGAAAACCCTAACAGTTCAATGAACATGTAATTCTTGTGCTTTTTTAACATATGAAAGATTCTAGTAAATATTTTGCCATCTACCTGGCACTAAGCCATTAGGTAAAAAATTGAATTCAACCAACATTTATCAAATACTACCCGCCCCAGCACATACCCACCATTTGTTCTCAGCTGGTTTGAGAGAACTGAGACATCAGATAACAAACCAGCTCTATAGCTCCAGCCAGCTGTACAGTCTGGGAAGCAGAAAGGAAATAGGGCCAGCAAGGGCCACTCAGGGGATTCCTGAGGGATGCGCTATGATCTTCTCCCAACTGGTATGAAGTTCTTGCCAATAAAGTCCACTCCTCTTTGACCCACCGAATTTATCTTTTTACCTCTCTTCCTTCTTCTAGACTGTAAGCTACCTACTAGCTGCACAAAAGGCTTTTTATAAATGTTTATAATAAATAGAATCTATATGCATTAAATTATCTCTAGAAGGCCCTGTTAAAAAGGTTACCTATGGAGCAGGGAAACTTTAAGACTCACAGTCTCTCATTTCTCCCACTACAGTTGAGCTTCTGACATTTCGTAGTTTGAGAGTTTCAGAGTGTCTGCTTTTTGAATCTGTATCTTTCCTGAGCCTCCAGGACTGACAGACCAACTAATCCACACAAGCACAGGCAAAAACCATGACACACAATGTCTGCCTGTGGCCACACGTTGCTCCCCTTCACTTCACCCTCTAATCTGTCACCTAAGGTCTCTGGAATTCTTTAAAATAATAATAATCAGAAAGCCAGTCTACATGAACAATTGTTGGATAAGCATCTGTTATCTACAAACCTCAGTGTCAAGTTTTCGAACACCAATTCCCAGACGAAGGTGTAGTTAATCTTGCTCTATTGGCAAGAAATGTGGAGGCTCAGAGTTTTTTGTTTCATTCTGTTTAACTTCTAACATCCTTAACCTACCCTGCTGGACCCCAATCTTTCTGGCTATTTTCCTTTTTAATCCCTACACTCTTGCCACAATAGTGAAGGATATCTGATTCTTTCTACTTCTATACACATACATTCCTCCTCCTTGCCTGGTCTCCTTTGCTCTCAGTTTCCATCCCCATATCTCTCACTCTGGATAACACCACCTTACCCTTTAGGTCCCAGTACTGATGTCACTTCCTGAAAAAAGCCTTCTTTGGTTACTCCCTCCCTCCCCTCTCATGCAAAGAATTGCCAGGCAAAATGTAGGGATACAGTTAAATTAGAATTTCAGATAAGCAAAAAATAACTTTTCAGCATAAATATAGCTCAAATATTTCATACACCATACTTACTAAAGTGTTTGCTGTCTACCACTTCCAAATGAGGTCTGTTTCTCTTGTTACACACTGAAGACTACCATGGTTCCTCCTTCATAATATTAGAAAATTGTGATTAATGTTTGTATAAGGATGCTTTGTTCACAAATGGTCTTTAAAGTGCTCTAGATTTTAGGCCTCAAGACTGTCTATTTTGTTCACTGTAGTTTTCCTGCACTTAGCACAGTGTCTGTCATGTAGTTGATATCCAATAGGTATTTCTCACATAAAAGAATAATGAAAGAGAGGATAAGAAGGAAGGAAGGAAAGAAGGAAGAAAGGAAGGAAGGAAGGAAGGAAGAAAGGAAGGAAGGAAGGAAGGAAGGAAGGAAGGAAGGAAGGAAGGAATACAGGAGAGAATTATCTCAGTTTTATCCATAGATGGGGACACTGATATGTGTGTGTAACTTGTCATAATAGTAATAAATTACTATGATCATCTTTTAGGGTTGACTGAAATAATTTTCAGGCACTGCTCACATATACGATAATTTTTGCTTTCTTTTCTTTTCTTTTATGTAATTTTTGAAATGCTGGAAATCAAACCCAGACCCTCATACATACTAGCTACACCCACAGGCTTATATCTTTATTTTTTTTTAAAGAAGACACATTTTGCAGTTGAGAGACAATGCTTCCTAACTATGTTCATGTTTTTTCATGTAGTCAGAGCTTTCTGAAGAAAGAGCATTAGTACCTAGATGAAATATAATTGAATATCAAATGTCTTCATCCTTTCCTGTTGCTATAACAAAATACCATAGACTAGGTCACTCATGAAAGACAGAAATTTATTTCTTACCATTCTGGAGGCTGTGAAGTCCAAAATCAAGGTGCTACTAAATTCTGTGTCTAGTGAGGATCTTCTTTCTGCTCATAGGTGGCCTTTCTTATTGTGTCCTCACACAGTGGAAGGGCACACAAGCTCCTTTGGGCCTCTTTCACAAATACGTCAATCTCACTCTCATCTCTCAAAGGCACCTATCTTAATACAATCTCCTTGAGGTGCTAGGCTTTCAGCATGTGAATTTGGGGGCATATAGCTTAGCATCAAGTCTGAAGACCCCTGAACTTGGTAGTGACCTCTAGAGTTTTTCCCTCTCCAGAGTCATTAGTATATATTCCAAGGTAGCAAAATAGAACTTTCTCTTCTCCATAGAAAGAATCTCTATGTTCCATAGCAAAGTCTTTCTTTCTCCCTCTCTCCAGAGGGTAAGATGGGAAGATGTCTGGAGAGCTTTCTAATTCCCTCTGGCGAGCTTTGTTATTCCAAGTTTTGTAATTTCAGAATTATCCTCCTGTGGTGTCTAGTCCACCACACAAGCGAGTAATATCAGTCTCTCGTCATGCTGCCTTGTGAGGAACCAGCTGTCATGTAAATTTTATATTTACATAATATATAACATGACCCACGTGCACAGGTGTGTATGTATGCAAACACACACACGCGCGCACACACACACACACACACACACACACACACCCCGTGGTAGGCTAGCTTGTTAGCTTGCAAGTCATCCTCCATATTGATATGCAGAAGCCAGATCTCTCTGGTTCCTTAAAATATAAAACAAGACATTTTTGAAACATTCAAATACAATTTTGAAACATCCATTTCCACAATCAGTTTCGTGGGTAGTAGATGGGGATGAGCAGGAGCCAGGTCGGAGAAGGAAGAACCGAAAAGTCAGGAGAGGTGACTGAAGCTGACCTGTGGCTGTGCAAGAGAATAACTCAGAAACAATAAAGAAATAACCCAGAATTCTTTGGGTGGCACCAATTTAAGGCAAGCAATTCTGAAATTTTTAAAAGGGGGTCGAAACAACATAATTTGAGTGTTAGCAAGAAAAGTAACCATTTGTAAGTACAAGCTAATGAGAAATCTCTCTTTTTGAACTATTTGACAAAAATTATTTCTAGCATATTTTAGGTGTTTCTTCTCACCATCTTGAGGCTGAATCTGCTGAAGTTGTTCAATTGCTAGGAAGAGTTTTCCCTTTACATCTAAATATTTTCAGGTGGTTGAGTCACATTTTTCTCCGCATATCCTCTGAAATTTGAAAAATTTAATAAACCCAATTAAACCAAAACTCGAAAACCTACAGACTTCTCTCCCACATTTTAAACCACAGCTCTTCAGTCAGAACATAGTTATCAGACGTGTTTATTGCAGAAGATGTCCAACCCTTTGGCTTCCTGAGTTCCCTCCACTTTTGCCTCAGGTGTAAGTGATGGCGTGTGTGCCAAAACAAATACAATTAGTATCTCTTTCTTGTACAGACTGTGCTACATAGTGTGCTGTTGGGCTGTTACTTAAACTAGAAACAAGAAATTCTAAGAGATTGATGATGAAAGGATAGTAGGAATGGAGGGAGAAATGCACTAAAACAAACATTATTGTTCCAATTACACCTTGAGCTGGCTGTTCCCTTCTGTCTGCCTGGAGATTAAGTACAGTTCTTCAATGCCTCAGTTGTTTCCCTTGGGCCCAGCCCCAAAGCCCTCTGTCTTTGGAAGTGAACTGGCTCCATGGAAACCAGGCAAACAAAGTCGAGGAATATTTTGCAAAGCTAGACCTAAGAGATGTCGCATCAGCAAACATTAGATATTTGCAAAAGTATGTCCTTCTACTCCTGGTGGCTTCCTGTGTCCACACTGCAGGCACAACGCTCTTTTCACCTCTTGCCCCTCTCTGGATTCCACTGAAGAGAGCTTTAAATATTATAGATCCCAAAACTCTGTTCTTCCGAACATTGACGTCTACAGAAATGCGTAAATGTATCATCCGCGGATGGAAAGGCGGTATGACAAGGGATGAAGAGAACTGCTGAAGTCTTGGGGATTCACGATGCATCTGAGCCCACCAGAAGATCCGAAAAGACTTTCCGAAAAAGTCTTGTATAACTTTTCAATGTGCCTTATGATTAATCCAAAGAACTCTACAATTTGACAAGAATGTGTTTTCAGAAATTTTTCCAGAAGAGATTACATAGGTTTCCTAGGGATGCTGTGACAAATTCCCACAAACCAGATGATTTCATTAAAACGACAGATTTTCGTTCTCTCATGGTTCCAGAGGCCAGAACTGCAAAACCAAGGCATCTTCAGGGTCCCGCTCACTGCCAACATTCTAGGGGACAACTTCTTCGAGCTTCTGATGGCTCCAGGTGTTCCTTGAATTGAGTCTGCCTCACTCCAGTCTTTACCAGCAGGGTTACACTGCTTCTTTTTTACTGTATTTCCCCACATTTATCATAATACATACGTTTAGGGCTGTCCCAAATAATTCAGGAGAAGCTCCTCCCCTTGAGATCCACATACATAAAGTACTATTTACTCCTCTTGATAAGTTATATACCAAGAATTAAGTCTGGATACGTGTTTTCAGTGACCACCATTCAACAAACTGCAGATATAAATTGAAATATCAAAATCATAGCTTTAACTCCATCCAATTTAATCCTACTCGCCAATCGTCTAATGAGCCTTTAGTATGTGTCAAGTATGGTTGTAGGTCTGGTCATAAAATGAGTCAATCTTCAGCAACTCACATCGCACCAAAGGACAGGGACATGACAGTGAGTTAATACTGTGCATAAAAATAAGTGCTATATGGAAGTTCTAATCACAGCACAATTGAGGTTGTGATTACCTTAGCTGTGTTATGGGAAGTGGAAGAGACTTTTCAGACGAGGAGATTGTTCACTTGAGATTTAAAGATGAGCAGAAATTCTCTAGGCAAAAGCAGGGGGAAAATTCAAGGTGGAGAAACCGGAATGCTCAGACAGACAGAACACAGTGATTTGGAAAACTCACAAAGAGTAAATGAGAAAATGCACGAACAGCTATTAGCATAGTACTTAATACTCAGGGATTTTTCCTATTTACCTGAAGGGAGGAAGCTGAAGCAAGAGGTGAGGGATCAGACTGCATGTTGTTCTGATCAGCCTGGACTTTATCTCAAAAGCAGTGGGAAACCACTGGAAAGTTTTAATCAAGGAGAAGCAAGATCAGATTTTTTAAGAATGTTCATACTTT
>PVJO010020467.1:0-31868 GCA_004026905.1 Hystrix cristata
TCATCCCTACTGTCCATCGCTGACCTTCCAAACCTGGGAGACAGACACCAAACAATGCCCAGGGGTCCTGGACTTCAGCCGCTCCTGAGCCTGGTGCAGGAAAGGCCACCCAGGGTTTGGTCGCCGTCACAGAAGACACCTGTCATAGCGAGAGGCTGCGGGGCACGGCAGGGAGTCTTGGCTCTGATGTCAAGCAGGCTCTGAAGAGGTCCCGGGTCTCTGATCCATCATATCTACTTAAAAATGGAGCTCGTACCACAACCCACTTCACAGAAGGACCAAAGCCCACAAAAGTGACAGTGCCATATACAGGGGAGGATGTGGAGCAATAGGATGGCCAGCTCATGGGTGGGCAGGCAGGGCGATGTGGAAGATACTCTGGAAGTGGAAACCCTTAGTCTACGTAAAAACTGGCACACGAATCTGCATAGCAGCTGTATTCATCATCGCCAAAGCTTGGAAACAACTAAGATGCCCTTTTATGAGGAGATCAATTGTGGCACTTCTGATGGAATGCTATTCAGCAGTGAAAAGCCACACACTGTCAAGCCATGGAAAGACACAGAGGCCCTTCAACACTCCTGCTCAGTGAAGAAGCCTGTAGCTAAGGCTGCTTGCTGTGTGACTCCAACTATGTGACATTCTGGAAAAGGCAAAGCTATAATGATGGTAAAAACATAGGGTCCCCAGTGTCTACCTTCCCCATCTCCCATGGAAACAAACTGTACCTGGGTAGGTGGCCACCAGCACACAGACTACAGTTCCCAGCCTCCCTTGCAGCTAGAGACACCTCGTGACTAGGTTCTAGCAGTATGATGTGAATGGCAGAGGCCTGTGCGTCCTGGCAGGCGGGGGCAGCATCCTCTTCTCCCCTGACCCCTTCTCTTGCTGGCCAGAATGGGGATATCATGGGGGCCGTGGGGGTCATGCAGACCAGGGATGATGGAGTCAGAAGACGGAAGGAATCTGGGCCCTGGTGTTTGTTGTAAAAGAACTGCCTTGGCGGAGAATTTCACCACCTCTCTGTTGCTGAAGGAGCCATTATATGTATTTGGGGTTTTGGCACACACAGCCAATCCCTCATGGTCAGGAGTGCAGGTACCTACAAGGGTTGTTCTAAGGATTTCGTGTAATATAGATAAATCACCTTCACTCGTTCATTCACTCATTCATTCATTCAGTGAATAGTGGGCCAGCTTCCACACCTGAGTGCAGGGGAACAGCCATCAGTACAAGAAGCCACACACGAGGGACCATTCACAAGTGCAGGAATGTTACTGGCAACATCTGTGACTTACTGGGCTCCCAGCTCATCACAGCCATCCTGGTCTAGGCTCCATCCACACAGTACTTCGCCATCTTTCCCACAAACCCAAGCGGTGGGTGCTCTTGCTCCCCATTTGGCCAACGAGGAAGCTGAGACACAGGCTGAGGAAGCAGCCAGTAACTGGTGGTTCCCAGGTTTGCGCCCAGGTCTACTGGACTTTAGAGCCTTGATCACTGGGTCTTCCTGCTCAGGCGGGGCTGTGATTTAGAAGGACAGGCTGCCACGCAGATGGCTATGCTCAGTGACCCCAACAGTCACAACAAAAGCAGCAGAAAACCCCACGCCGAGCAAGCCCGGACCCCCTTACCTGGGCAGCGGCACTGGGAAGTCCACGCAGGGGTTTGCAGCAGCGTTTCTAGAAATCGTGATCTAGGGGCTCACACTGTGGAGATGATGGAGCCAAGAGTGCTGGTTCCTGCGGGCGCGAGGAGGTCCAGGGGTGCCCACCTGTCGGGAGACACAGAAGGCAGGGCTGTGAGTGCCAGGTGGGGGATCCCCTCACCCCTTCCCACGTGCAATGCTCTACGCGCCCCTTGGGAGAAGGAAAGACACAGCAGCAGCCTGTGGTCCGCACAGGACGGGGACCCAGCACCAGGTCCTGGTCCAACCAGCCTGGAAACAGAGATCTGCCTGGCTGGGCGCACCGCATGTGCTGCGCGGAGCAAAGTGCCCTTTAGAAGGGGGCAGGGAGCTCGGCAAATGTCTCACGATTTGCTTTGATGAAAAATGTAACTTTCTATGTCTGATGGAGTGGGAGGAAATGTCGCATGTCTGAGTCTATTGGCGTAAAGTTCCTTTCTCTTACGACGGTGCATTCCTGGGCTGCTCCAGCCACGAGTGATTTCTTTTTCTCAGCCTTCACTCCAAGCTCCATCTCCAGCCCCTTTTTCTTTTTTTTTTTTTTTGATTTTGTATTTTGAGACTGGGTCTTGCTAAGTCACCAAGTTGCCCAGACTGGCGTAGCTTGTACTCTGGGTCTCTCCCGGCCTGTCTGTCTGGGCGCGCCTCCTCCAGAGCCGTCAGGCTCGCAGCCCCTGGGGCAGCCCACGCAAAGGGCAGGTGCCAGCTGTGTGTTGTCAAGTCCTGGGCCCCAGCAGAGAACTGCCCCCTGGCCGCGATCGAACCTGGACAAGGTGCAGGGAGTAGGGACCGTGGCGGTCAGGAGCGTGGCCTCTGGAGGCAGAGGGACCTCGGCCACATGCAGGGGCCACCTCTTTCCAGAAGTGCTGTCCTGGGAAAGTTGGGGTCCTCTTGGAGTGCCCGTCTTCCCATCCACAACCAACAGGACTAACAACAGCATCTCTCCTCCAAAACTGCTAGGGGCTAAAGTGACTTTCACGAGGCCACAAAGCCCACAGGACAGTGTTTGGCACACATAGCGATTGCTCAAAGAATGTTAGGGAGGTGACAGTAAGATTGTGTTTGTGTGTGTGTGTGCACGCGCACGTGTCAGCATGCACGCTAGGTGAGGTGAGCACGGCACTGGGAGTTGCCTGGGTCCCTAGCAAGTCCCCAGGCACAGACTCTTCCCTGCCCACCTTCTCCCTCTCACAGACCAGCCTGGGCCCGACCCGCCTGCTGGACCCTCCACCCCGCCCCCCCGAGCGCTCCGACCATCCAGCAAGATGCAGTGTCATGAGCCAAAGTCACCTCGGCCAGAAGCCAGGAAGTGTGAGAATGGTGAGGTGGGGTCCCCGGCTTTTCCAGAAGGGACACAAAAGAGACAAACAGCCGCGGGAAAGAGGCCACAACAACAGAGCTGAGCAGCAGGATGTGCAGCTGCGTCGGCCTCTCCAGGCCTCCTCCCCAGCACCTCCGCTGCTCACTGTGCCTCGGTTTCCCCATCTGTGAAAGTGGTGCTGGGCCCACTCTCAGACTCTGCAGGCTCTCGGTGTCCACTCTGAAGCCTGCGGCATGACACTTTCCAGGATGGAGGCCAGGAAGACACCTTCCCTCCAGCCTCCCTCGCAGCACCAGGCTGGAGGCTTCGTGGAGGGGGCGGCAGCGAGTAGGGAGGCGAGAGCAGGGTGCTGCGGGCAGAGGCGCGGAGAATGAGAAGTACAGAGATGCCAGGTGCCGGGGAGGTGGCGGGAGTGGTCTGGACCACAAGGCCAGGCAGGGAACGAGACGGGAAAGCCTGGTCATGCTTCCCGCGTACGTTATTCCCCACAGAAGCCTGACAGTGCCATCCTCCCTTCTGAGATAGAGTGGATCTGAACCCGCCCCCGACTGAAGCGTGGAAGCTCTTCCTCAGTGTGGGATGCTGCCTGAAACCTGCCTCCCTTCCTCCTTTCCTTCCTTCCTTCCTTCCCTCCTTCTCTCCCTCCCTCTCTCTTTCCATTCGAGGATCGAACTCAAGGCCTTTGCATGAGCTACATCCGTCCTTTTATTGACTGATTGATTGACTGATTGAAGGCTCTCGATAAATCGGTAGGTCGCCCAGACTGGGCTTGAACTCACAATCCTCCTGCTTCAGCCTTCCAGAGCACTGGGATTACATGCTTGAGCCACCACACCAGGCTGACACTGTTTAAAACAAAACATAAGCTAGAGAGCTCAGGAGTGTGTGTCACACATGCATGCACCTGCTCCCGAGGCCAGGGCTCTGCGCGGGGCACAGTGCCTCAGGCTGGCACAGTCCTTGGCTCCCCTCCTCCGCAGTTGCTTGGCCTGCTTGCCCAGCAGGGGACTGGATCCTGCAGACCACGTCTGGCGTACTCAGAGGCTGGGGCCAGTGAGCACACACTACCTCCCAACCCTGCCCCACACCAGCTCCGGGACCAGGGCAGGGAACTCAGCTCTGTGCGCCTGTGGGACCACGAAGCTGCCGAGCAGACCTCAGGGCTTGCGCACACCCTGTGGAGTGCTGCGGTGCATTCCAGCAGCCGAGATAAGCCAGGGAGCCTTGACAGAGAGCCCAGCCAATTCCTTTCCATAGTTCTGCCCCTTGCCTCAGTTTCCCTACCATGTGTGTGTAGTACTGGAGACTGAACCCAGGGCCCACACAGAGCTACATCTCCAGCTCTTTTCGTTTGTTTGTTTTTGGTGCCGGGGATCAAACAGGGCCTTGTGCTTGTGAGACAAGCACTCTAACCACTGAGCTAAATCTCCAGCCTCCAGCTCTTTTTTATATTTTATTTTGAGACAGGGTCTTGCAAAATTGTTGAACTGCCCAGGCTGGGATGGAACTTGCTATCGTCCTGCCTCAGCCTCCCAGAGTGCAGGATTACAGGTGTGCCTACCACACTTGGCTTCGGTTTTGCCATCTATAAAACTGAGACTCTCCAAGCTCCAATACAGAGTTGTGCAGACCCTGTGGTGTCTGATCTTCCTCACTCATTGTTCACACCACAGCTGGAGTTTACCTGCCAGAAGCCAGCAGGCCCTTCCTGCATCAGGGAAGAGGGAACTGGCTCAGGACAGGGGAGTGTGGATGGGAGGAGAGAGGACTGTGCACAACTCGGGGACAGGGAAGCATGCGGGGAGGGACGGGAGGAGGGTGGATTCTTGTTGGTAGAGTCTTTCCCCAACCTTGCCCTGGGCTGGTCCTAAATTCAATCCAGAAGATGAGAGTCCCATGCCCTGGAACCCTTGGAGACCAGAACATTCCTTCATTTAGGGAGCGTTCCGTATACCTGGGGCTCAGGGGCTCCAGGGACAAGTGGGACACAAATCAGACCTTTCAGGGGAGTCCAATGTTGGAGAGTGTAGGAGGGGTTCACCACACGACCGTGAGCTCAGAGAAGAGAGATCCCCAGGGAAGGTTCCTCAGAGGACGGGGCAGGTCTGAATGTGCAGGATGGGAGGCAGGCACTGTGGGCAGACAGACCAGGTGAGCAAAGGCACACAGGTGCCCAAGTGTGAGGTGAGTGTTCACGGCCATGAGCCAAGACTGTCTGCTGTGCCAGAGTGGGAAGAATTGATAGCTAAGGTCCATGAAGGCCAAGCTAAGGGTGATGGGCTTTATCCACAGGCAAAGGGGGGCCACTGAAGGCCACAGAGCGGAGGCATGCTTCTGGTAAAATGAAAGCAGCAAGGTGCCCAGGCAGGTGGAAAGAGATGATGAGAGAACGGAAGGAAGATGAGAGGGTAGGGCGGGGATAAGGGGGTGCTGGGAGATGCGGGTGTGGAGGCGGGTGATGACTGAGTGGGCACGTGTTGGGTTTGCATCCCAGTTCCGCCACTGCCACCAACTGTGTGGTTTCTGGGAAGTCACTTCTCTTCTCTGGCCTCAGTTTCCCTGCTGTGAAGAGGAAAAAATAACAGCCACCTCGTAGGGAAGTGGGATTCAATCAGATCACATCCGAGAAGCGCTTGGAATACAGCGAGTGTCCCATGCTTGCTTGTAAAAATGGGCTTCTGCTTTTATTAACCAGCGATGCCCTTCTCCCTGAAGTTCAAGGTCTCCTAATGGGCCAGGATTGGCTCTGCTGGGCCCCAGGAGAAGGAAGTGACAAGCAAATAACCCTAGGATGACTCGGGGATGAGTCTTGATTTTAAAATATTGCAGAAGAGGCAGACGGCTTTATGACTGCAGCACCGTGTGCTTATTAAACCCAGCCACAAATGTGAACTAATAAGTGAAATGAGTTAAGCTAATGAAAAAAACCAACCTTCAGCCTGGATCCATATTACCTAATGGCAGCCCATAAACATAAACATAAAATTTTAAAATACAAGGATGAATTGCTGGGCCCAGAAGCTCAAAGAACCTGCAATTTCTCTGTCTGAAAAATAAACGCGATTGATTTTAGCGGGCTGCTCACTGCTCACGAGTGAGTCTTTGGGACGTCATAAAGGAAGGAATTATTTCCAACTGTTTACTCACTGAGGACTGTAGGTATTGAATTTGAATTGTCTCCGATTCCTAATTAGTGTAAACCAAATTAGAATCCAAGTTCGGCAGAACTGGAAAGGCCCTTTGAGGCCTTCGAGCTGTTTTCCTTGTTTTAGACCAGGAGCAGGAGAAACAGAGAAGGGGAGCGACTTGCCTAAGGTCACACAGCGAGGCAGAGAGCCAGCCCAGAACCAGGGCTCCTGCCCCAAGGCCTGCTCCGGCCCCTGCAGCGTGGAAACCAAGGAGACCAGCCTGGAGCTCATGCCTGCAAGTGTGTACACACGTGTATGTGTGTGCATGTACGCGTGTGTTGTTGAGCTCCGGGTTGCATGCAACAGTGAAGCGGATGTTTAGTTACTACCTGAGTATAATTAATCAACACAATCAATACACAATCTGCGTCACATAATTACTCTGCAATTACACAGAGACGAAATACTTTACTGCTGAGGTTTGCTAACTGCCCGGCCTTGCAGTAGGACAGTATAACAGGTGGGGATTTTCCTCCCTTCCTCTTCTCCCTCCTTCCCTGCCTGGCCTCTCCTCCATTTTCTGAGCTCCTGTCCCTGCCACACAACAGGGTGTGGCCTCCCGGGGGGCTGCTTCTGAGCTCGGGCAATTTAAAGTGAACCCCAAGTCACCCTGGTCCCCCGCTCCAGGCTCCCAGCCTCCCACAGGCCTGCGGTGGTAGAGGTAGCTTGGCAGCAGCAGTCTGACCAATCGCCAGCTGGGTGACCAGTGTCAAGGTAACTGTGCCTCAGTTTCCCCCCGTGTAAGATGGGGATAATAGTGATGATTTGAGGTGATTTTTGAATTAATGCTGTGAAATGCAGAAAGCAAGTAGCATCACACCTGGCAGAGTCAGGCCTCAGTAAAACTCAAAGAACTATTATTAATCTGGAAATGGCCCTTTCAGAAATCCTACCAATCAGTCTCCAAACTTAGGGGTTTTGATTCCACTGTCTCTCCTCTCCCTCTACTGCCACCTGCACAGACCCCATTTCCCCCATCCTCCCTTCCCCACGGCTGTGACCTCCACGGGGCTCCCCGCAGCCTCCCATTCCATCGTCCTCCAGGCAGGGAGACGGGGCTTTAGGAGTGGAGCCCGGACCACGCCACTGTCCTGCTCAACAACCTTCCGTAGCTCCCACCTCCTGTGCATCAAGTCCATGCCCCACTCTGGTGTGCGGGCCCTGGAAGATCGCTGATGTGCAAGTCCCACCTTTGTCTCCTAGGGCCTCAGACGGCACAGGCACGGGAGTTCCGAATAAAGCCATGAGAGTCAGGCAGAAGAGGTGTTTTAGCAGATTTTGGAGGCGTCCACACTGGTTGGCCCTTCAGTCGCAGAGCCCAGTGCACATCTGTCCGAGAGGCCAGGACGGCGCGACGAGCTCCGGTACAGACACGAATACTACAGCTCTAAGGCAGTCTCAAGAGGACCCGCGCCGAGACACTGGTTCTGTGTCAGCTCTCGGTTACCCGAACATCAGACAGCACCGAGTCATTCCTTTCACCTTCCAACTGGAGTAAGAGCTGCGCTCTGACGCCAGACAGCCGCAAGTCTGGTCTCCACCTCTGACTTCGCTGCAGGGTTCTGGGCAGATGCCTTATCTTGCTCAGCCTCAGTTCTACAGAGAGCGTCGTATCACCACGTGGAACACGCTCTGATCAGTACCCGGCTTTATTTACGTATTTGATATTTTTGGAGACGGGGATCTCACTATGTAGTGCACGCTGGCCCTGAACTCACTATGTAGCTCAGGCTGGCCTTGAACTCTTGGTGATCTTCCTGCCTCAGCATCCTGAGTGCTAGGATTACAGGTGTGCACGACCACACCCAGGTGTGTAGGTTTATTAATAAGGACAATAAACCTAGCGGATGCTTTGGATGTCATCATACATGTACAGTGACATGCACATGCTTATAACTCACACATTCATGTATTCATTAAGCACATGCTGGCAGAGGGCCAGCTGGCTGCACTGGTAAGTCGGGCCTGGGGGGTGGGCGAAGGGACCCTGGCACTGCAGTGAAGCCGAGTTCCAGAGGCAGCGGCTGGGTTTTTCTAGGAGCCCCAGCACCTCTGGACACCTGTCACACTGGTGCTGGATGAAGGGCGCCCGGGGCTGTTGGAGGTCGGGGCTCCCGGCACGATGGGCTCAGGTTCTGGGGGCTCCAAGAGGAAGGGGAAGGGCAGCCAGGCAGAAGGCACGGCAGGGGTCTGGGGCACGGTGCAGGGTGGCAGCACCTCTGGGCCTGGTTTCTTCCTCGTCTGGAGGTCAAGCCTTGGTCTCTGGATTCGGAGCCTCCCGGGACCCTCACCCGCCCAGGGACGTAGAAGGCACCCCGTGCAGCCAGCACGGCCACCCAGAAGATGCTCTGGGCCTCCTCCAGTGCACGCGGCCCGGTGCTGCAGGAAAACAGGAAGGGAGTGCTCCGGGTCGGCTGGGGAGGGGCGGGCGCATCAGGACATGGCCTCCTGGCTGGGTCCCTGGTCCCTCCCACTGGCCCGCAGATCGGGCTGTGTAAGGTGAAGGCCCCTGGGAGGGAGCCTTCCCTCCTCTTCCGCTGCACGCTCACGTCCCCACACAGGCACATGTGCATACACGCACGGCCAAGGCTGGGCTGGGGTGCAGACCCCAGGTCTTAAGGCCAAGGATGCTAAGCGAGAGGCAGGAGATGCTATTCCAGCCGCAGCTCCCCGGCAGCTGTGCTATGCACCTGGAGCAAGTTCAGTGCCCTCTCTGGGCTTGAAAATGAAAGAGATTTTTCAGGATCAAAAGAAGGGGGCTGAGTCCCCACAGATGAGTGAGGGGAAAGGGAGGTACTGGGAAGGATGGAGCGCAGGGTCCAAGATGAGCTGGACCTGGGAGAAAGCCAGCCACTGCTCATCCTTGGGCTGTAAAATGGGGACAGCATTGTTACTCATCTGTGGAGTTAAATGAGCAGCTAGAAGGAGACAGCCCAGGACAGGGACTAGGGTACAACAAGCCCCAGAATGGGAAGCCATGAAGAACATCACAATCATAGCTCCTTCCCATCACTGAGGGGCTCCCCTGGGGATACCCCAGCCACCGCACACATCAGAGCCACTCTCAGGCCACCGGGGACCTGGGCGGTGGCCACCCGCAAGCTGGTCCTCCTGGGTGGCGACGTCCTGGCAGACCCCAGGAGTCCCAGCCCACAGGACCTTCCCTGGACACACACCTGCCGCCAGGACGCAGCTGAGCTGGATTTGGGGCAGCGGCACCCATGTCTGGGGTGATGGGGGAGGGACTGGCACTGGGCTCCTGGCTCACCCAAGATGGGTCACGTTTCACAGGCAGGACACGTCCACAGGTCACAAGCCAAGTAACAATGGGAATGTGTCGCTGCCTGAGGGGACAATACCTCTGGGGCACCCTGGACCTTGGCCAGGACTGGGGAGCATGAGGCCACAAGTTTTCCATTCCCACAGGAAAGAGCCGAGGACAAGGGCTTCTTCCTGTGGCCCTGGCAACAGGGTCACTAGGGGTCATGTGGCCTGACCTCGGGGACACGGTTACTTGGGGTCACAGCTTTGTCCTCATGGGCCCTGGGAATGGGGTTACTAGGAGTCAGAGAAGTTGTCCTTGTGGCCCTGGGACAGGGTTACTAGGGGTTGCTGGCCCTGTCCTCCTGGGGCCCAGGGACAGTTACTAGGGGCACCGGCCCTTCTCCCATGTGGGCCATGGGGACAGGGGTTATTAGGGTCACAGAGTGTATCTCCAACCTTTAGGAGGGACACAGCCCCCTGGGCCAAGCCGGGCAGGAGAGACCCTGCCCTGGGGTGGTCTCCATACAGTGGTGGCTGCAGCCAGTCTGGTGCCACAGATCCAGCTGGTGTGATGGCCTTCTATGGGCCAGGCCCAGTGAGCCGCTGTCCATCACAGACACCAGGACATGCAGAGGGGCGTCTCTGAGGTCCACCGGGTGCCAAGCCTGGGCCCCTCAGACTCTCGCAGCAGGTGGGGCCGCGGTGCCCTGACACCCTGCCCGGCAAGGCGGCACCCCAGCCACACCCGCGTCAGCAGCATGCCCTTCCCGCTGAGCGCTGAACTGCGGAGCCCCTGGTGCAGACTCGGAGACGAAGGCCGACCCTGCAGGTGGGACAGCCCCAGCCCCCTCGGCTCTGCTGGGCACAGACCTGGGGACCAGGCTGGCAGGGCTCCGGACTTCACCCTCGCGCAGCTGTGCCCTATCCCGTGGGCTGCCCTGGTGGTTGGCGATGTCCCCTGACTTCCTCCTTCCACAGCATAAATGTCCCGCCCCAGAGGGCCTCCGAGGTAAGCCAGTCTGAGACACGGCAGCTCAGGAAGGAGACTAGGCCTGTTCTGGGAGTCGATGGGCAGCGCTGACCTAGGCCGCTGCCCCCTCGGGCCTCTAACACAAGCCCAGTCCCCTCAGGTGCTGCGTGACACCCCGCCTCCTGGTCCCCAGGGAAACGGAGGACCGGCAGGGGTGCGTTCCTCCTATCAGCTGGGGCTCGGGGGGACACTTTGCCCATGTCACCTGCAACTCTACGCAGTGGCACTTGGACCCAAGCATCACTGTGTCTGGTGTGGGGAGCGACGGCACCTGCCTCCCACCGCCACACAGCTGTGAGGACGGTGCCACTTGCGGGCCTTGCGGCATCAGGACGCAGACCTGGGGACTAGCACCGTGTGTCCCCTTCCACAGCAGGTCTGGGCTCTCTGTCTCCCACAGCTCTCACTGCTGGGGCTCCTCCTTCCCACCCCCCTCTCCCAAACCCCATCATGTTGCAGAGTTCGGGGCTCAGCAGGGCAGTAATGGGCTCAGAACAAGGAATTTTCACCTGTTAGCTTGGTTTTGGGACATGCGCTGCCCCGGGCCGTCTGCCTGAACAGCTCACAGGGAAGGAGGGGTGCAGGGAAGGGGTGCAGTGGCTGGGGACCCCACGCCACAGTCCCTGGGGGCCCCCCGAGGCCAGATGCCCACAACTGGCTTCCTGGGCTCCAAGGAGGAAGGGGCCTGGTTGCCAGAACACTGGCCTCCTGCTCACTCTGCCCTGTCCATGGTGGGAAAGGGCAGGGAGACCCCAGGAGACACTGGCTGAGGAGCAGAGCATGGCCCCGGAGACCTCGACCCCTCCTTCCCTCCCAAGCCTGTTCAACATGGCCTCTCCTAACACCCCGTGAGCTCTTGCTGTGCTGGGCATTTGTTTTATTTCCGTGAACCCTCAAACTCTACCATCCCTCATGAGATCACTGGTTGCTATCCCTATTTTACAGACCAAGAAACCTTGGTTCAAAGAAGCCCATATCCTCAAAAGTTCAATACAGAATTATCATATGAGTCCACATGGCCACATGGTATGATCCTAGGTCTACACCCAAAACGATGGAAGCCAGGACTCAGACAAACACTTGTACGCGAATGCTCACATCTGCGTTATTCACCACATAAAAGGAGGAAACAACCCAAATGTCCATGAAGGTTAGAATACATAAACAGGTGGGTGTGGTCCATCTACACAAGGGAATACTACACAGTTGTGAAAAGGGAAGGACAGCTAAAACCAGCTACAAGGAGATGAATCTCCAAAACACCAGGTTAAGGAAAAGCACCCAGACAGTGAAGGCTGCGTGGTGCACCATTCCGTCTCTGTGAAATGCCGGGAACAGGCGAGTCCCCGGGCACAGAGAGCAAATGAGCGGTCTGCCAGCTAGCCGAGGTGGGGGGTTCTTTTGGGGTGATGGAAATGTTTAGGAAGCCGGCAGAAGTGGTAGTTGCACAACGCTGTGAATGTACTAAACACCACTGGATTGTATGTTTTTAAATGATTAATTTTACATTATATATACATTTCATCTCAATATAAAGAGGTACTGCAAGTTCCTGGGGGCCACAGCGCTGGACACGACGCAGCTAGGCCTGCGCTGGGGTCTCTGCCCGTGGGTCTGTGCCTGCCAGCCTCTCGCCTGCCCAGTGCTGGCCCGTCCCTGGCCCTGGCCTCTCAGGAAGCCCTCCCCCATTCCCGGGGTCTGGGCTCAGAGCTGTCTCTGAAGCCTAGAGGGCCCCCGGAGCCCCACAGCCCCGCGTGCTGCCGGCAGTGCCACACGCTTGGTGCCGGCCCAAGAGTGGACATTAGCACCTTGGGGCAGCAGCGCAGTGCTGGATGCACATAAGCACTCAGTAGAGGTGGCCGTTAATGGCCTGGGTATAAGCCTCAGGGCAGGGCTGGCTGACTCAGGTCCCCTTCCCTGGCACAAGTCCGAGCCTGGGGAACTCCTCAGATGACAGTGGGACAGAAGGACGGGGAGGACAGTCCCCTGGCGAGGGAGCGCTTTCGCCCCTGGGCGAGACTGCTCCCCGCTGGGCAGGAAGCTTTCTTGGTTGATCATAATAAATGCAGCTCATTTCCTCTCAGCTGGTTGGCCTATGTGTGCACACACACACGCACACACATGCACACACAAACCCGCAAAAGAGAAGGGACCAAGGGATGGAGGACCAGCCCAGCTCTAACTACGGGAAGGGACGGCCACAGTCACCAGACACAGAGAAGCTTCAGAGACAGAGGCACGCACAGGAAAAACCATTAGCCGGGATAGTGCAGTCGCCCAGGGCCGGCCCGGTTGGAATCCTGCCCCTTCCTGGCTCCGAGCCTCAGTGTCCTCCTCATTGTCACATTGCAGGTCCACTTGTTGTGTAGGTGGAAGGGCAGCTCCGTGCAAAGTCATCAGCTCAGGCCAGTCCACAAGTCAGGGCTCCGGCAATACAGCAAACGCTGACTCTTCCTGCTCTCCCTGTTTATGGAGGCGCTGACGGACCTGGGAGGGCCAGGGCGGTCTGCGAGCCGCAGGGTCCCCGCGCTGCGCTGCTTCCCCAGGACGCCGGTGTTTTAGGGACTCGGCCAGCCTTTTCCGGAGTCCTCTTTTGTCAGGGTCTTTAGTCGCGCTGTCCTGGCTCCCTCGCTGTCCCGAACTGATTTAAAACATTTCCCTTTCATTGTCATTTTGACTTTGGGAAAGAGCTAGAAGTCACACAGTGCCCCGTCCAGTGAATAAGGTGGATGAGGACACGGTGTCACGTTTTAACGAGTCTGCCTTTCCGTTGGAAGGCGCTCGGCAGCAGCGTTCACCATAATTATGATCACACCTCATAAAGCAGCCCCTCGCCTGCTTTTTGCCACCCCCTACCCTGCCACTTGCACACCATTTATTTCACACGCGGCCACTTGGTGAATTTGTAGCTACTTTCCTTTCTGTCTCTAGTACAGGAGTGTGCTCCGTGCAGACAGCCACCCTGTCTGTTGTCACTCAGCCTGTGGCATGTGCACAATAAACACCTGCACCATCTTCAATCCTCTCGGGCACCACTGCAGGGCCCCTCGTGGGGCTGATGTAAGAGTCTCCCAAAGGGTGCCGGGTTCCCTGCGTTCGTACGCCATTTAATTCTCACTTCACCCCTTGCAGACAAGTTTAATGGGGGAAACTGAGGTTCGTGATGGAAAAAGATGTGCACACGGTCATCCACCAGGAACCAGGAGCCCTAAGCTTGGAGGCTGGTAGCTCTACGGCGCCTGGTGGCTGAGGAACTCTGGTGCGTGATCCAGTCTCCCCAGGCTGCACTTTCCTGTTTGCAAGGCAGGGCAGAGCCCCCTGTGCAGGCTGCAGGCTTCGACAAGATCTGGCAGGGTAACTGCCATGGAGTGCCAGGCAGCTTGAGGTGTGCCAAGCAGCCTGAGCTGGGCTGAGGTTGAAACAGAAACACAGCCTGGGGTTACTCTGTCTGCCCGCGTCCCACCTCCACTGCAGGCCACCAAGGAGGGAAAGGAGGGCACCTTCCGGAGCCAGACTGCCCTGGATGGGGACCCCAGTCCAGCCCAGCTCAGAATGGGTGCCCTCGGGCACACGCGCATGCCCACACACGCTTACACACACACACACACGCACACGCACAACTTCTCTCCTTTGAACTGCAGTTTTCTTGTTTGCAAAATAAGAATAATAATTCCTCACCCCAAGGCTGTTAGGTGTGTTAAGGGGGATCATCTACCAAAAGGGCTTCAGTCTTTCCAAAGTACTGTGCACGTGTTGCCTTTTGATGTCTTAGCCGTCTAGTTATAACACTACCTACCCTCCCTGCAGAGGGAGAGAGGCGGGTGAGTGGGCCGGGGTGTTCAAGGCTGCCTCCCCCACCCCGGACCACACACCTGGTGCCTCCGCAGGCACCGGGTGCAGCAGGATGATGCCTTCTTCACATGGTCTCCTGACGTGCCTTTTGGCATCTCTGTATCATCAGCCCACCTTACAGATGGGCAAACAGAGCCTCAAATAACCTTGGCAGTGTTCGTACCCCATCACAGTGGGGCCGCAGGGGGAGATGCAGACAGGCCAGCGGGAGGCAGCCAGAGGCCAGAGACACTGTCTGGAGGGATTCAGGGAATGACACGGGACCCAGGAGGCCTCAGGGTGGGAGAGACGGATGCAGAGGCCCAAGGAAAGGAAGAGGAGGCTGGGGGCACTCATTACAAGGAAGCCAGCAGACACAGGCTCATTTATCTGGCCTAATCCCAGGGAGTGTCTGAGAAATGTTTTCCCCTTGTGCAGCAGGCAGGGGAGGAGCCTTCCTGGAGAGAGGACAGGATGGAGGCTGGGAGGCAGGAGAGAAGACAGACAAGGGGCAGGCAGCCAGCGTCTGAGCCACTGATCTTGGCACCGCGGCATTGCCGTCCAGGGGCTGGAAGCCGGAACAAGAGGAACATGCTCATATGTCCACCTAAGCGTGCGGCGACACTCAGTCTGGAAACTGCAGGGCAGGCGAGGGCTGGGCTGCAGCTGGGCAGAACCCTTCACTTCCGGAAAACCTCAGTTTTTGCTATCAAGGCCTTTTACGGAGCGGACGAGGTTCTCACACATCCAAAAACACCTTTTCCGCAACTCTGAGATGTGCATTTGGTTACGTTGAGGGGTACTTCAGCCTACCCAAGGTGACAATAAAATTAAACCGCCTCACCAGCTGATACGGCTTCCTACAGCTGCTGTAATGAATTACCACAACACTAGTGGCTTACAAACAGCACGGATTTATCTTGCGATTGCGAAGCCAGAAGTCCTTTGCAATGGGTCTCCTCGGCTCAAGCCAAGGGGTCGGCAGGGCAGTGTCCCTCTTGGAGCCTCTGGGGAGGAATCCGTTCCTGCCCTTTCTAAACTCTGGAGGCTGCCATGGCCCTTGGCTTGTGGCCCCATCCTGCTACAAAGCCAGCAAGGCCGGCCCTGCCCTGCTCAAGCAGCAACCCCCTGGCACTGCTGGGGTATCACCTCCCTTGGCCTTGGCAATGGGGGACCCCATTCACCCCATTCATGGAAAGATGAGCCCTCTGCTCTCCTCCAGCAGGGTCCCTGTCACAGCACCCTCTGCCTGAGGAAAGCAACTGCCTGGATGTCACATGCCCACCCCATCCTGGCCAGGCTGCCTCCTCCTCTCCCCCATGTCCCCCGGCTCTGTGCAGAATTGGCCTACATCTTGTGGGGCTCGGCCTAGGTGGGCACACGGGGCCTGCACAGGCATTTGTGGTCCAGGCCACGGGAGGGACCACGGGAGAAAGTGAAGGTGCGAGTCAAGGACAGAGGAAAAGAACTCAGGCCAGGCTGGGTGGAGGGTCCAGGATGGAAATGTGAATGGAGCCCAGCAGTCAGAAACTTGCTCTTTCCAGGTGTGACGGCAGACTGCCAGGTAACACATGAATCAGAAAATCATAGGGACCCAGTCCTTGCTTGTCACCCACTGGCACTTTTATCTCATATTCCCAGAGCACAGGGTCCACCATCTTATTTCACAGATGAGGAGACTGAGGCTCAGAGTGGGGCCTGGCATCAGGAGTGACGGGGCTCTCCTGGCAGAACAGGGCGGGGCCTGGGCGTTGGATACCAACATTGTTCTCCTCTTTACCCAGCATGTCCCATCCCTGTCCCCAACACAGGTTCATCATCAGAAGCCACTCAGGAGCTCGGCAGCGGGGCCTGGGTCTAGTTGGCCTCAGTCTGTGTGCGGGACCCCTGTCATGCAGGTAATGTCAAGGACAAGGGAATACAAGCTCAGGCTGTGGAGGTCCTGGGACAGGTCGGACAGACTGTGGCCGCCAGCCTGGGGACCACCAGGCCTTGGAAAAGTTAAGCGAGAGCAGGGACCTGGGGCTAGGGGGCGTCCACAGTGACCACAGGTTCCAGCCTAGCCCAGACAGGCCCAGTCACCGGGCTGGGCTCTCGTGAACTATAAAGCCTTGAACTTGCACCATAGGAAGCAGCCCGGGTCCCAGTGCCTTCACTTGTAAAACAGAGGCGCTCCCATGCACACACACCAGGTGGGGCTTTCCAAGAGGGGTTCAGGAGCCGCCTGGGCGGAGAAGGAGAAAAGACACATGGCATTATAGCCCTCTGGCTGTTGGGAGGGGGGATCAGCTTGTGGGAGACAAGTCACTCTAGCGATGACCTGGGAGGTTCTATTTCCCTTTCCAGCTCCCGCCTTGCCTCTGTCTACCTCCTGCCTGCCCTGCCACGAGCATCTGTCCTAGGCAGGCCCTTCTGCCATGCCTCCCCGATCACGGCCAGCTGACTATGGACTGAAACCTCTACAAACTGCAAGCCAAATTAACTGGTCCTCCTTTAAGTTGTGACTGTCAGGTATTGTGTCTCAGGGACCCAAGACAAGTGCCAGCATGGGTGATTCCTGCCGGTGACAGACACATGGACCACCCAAAAGTGCCCAGAGCTCGTGGATAGGGTGGGGTGCGAAGTTCTGGCCTTCTCTGCTCCAGGACAGTCCTTCTGCCCACCATGTGCCCTTAACTCTGGGGTAGAGGAAGTGGTTTTGTCCTCAGCCTTATAAGGTAGACACAGATTCGCCTCCTCACTAGCCCATCTTGAGCTAAAAATACCACGAGCAGAAAACACGACGAATGCATCTAACCCAGCAGCCACGTAACATCAGGGATGGGACATGCTGGGTAAAGAGGAGAACAATGTTGGTATCTAACACCCAGGCCCCGCCCTGTTCTGCCAGGAGAGCCCGTCACTCCTGACGCCAGACCCCATGTAGCATCAACCCCCTGTGATCATGGGTTCTGCCTGAGGAAGCCGTGGTCCTGCCCATCTGGAGAGAGCATTGTGCCGCCTATCACCAGCCTGGGCAAAGATCGGAATTCAAAAGGGATAGTTCCTACCGAGTGAGTATTGCCTTTGCATTATTGCAAAGTTTAAAAAAAAATACTTTTTGCGGCCTTGAACCTGCTACAAAGCCCAGGACGTCCTCAAATTCAAGATCCTCCTGACTCAGCCTCCCCAGTACAGGGATTATAGGTGTGTGTCACTGCACCTGGCTGCAATGTGTAAAACTCTGTAAGTGGCCCCTTGAAGGTGTTGTCCTTGTTGTGTTGTAATGGTGGGAAGTGGAGGCTGTGAGAGGAGAAGGCTCTGGCTGAGGCCCAGCCTGGAGAAGAGCCACGGAGGCACACAAGAGGGCTGTGCAACTGCTCAGCCCTAAACACACGCTGTCTCTGGTCCCTGTGGGCTGATGTTGCCTTCTGTGTTCCCAAAACCCAGTAAAGCCTTTGACCCCAGCTGCAACTAATAAATTCAGCTGCATGAATGAATGAATGAACGAATGAGTGATAGCAACATCCCTATGAATGAATGAACGAATGAGTGATAGCAACATCCCTATGACGCCTCAGCTGGTTCTGGCTTGAGCCCTGACAAACACAGCCCGGGAGGCAGGAAACCCAGCCCTGGAGGCACCAAGCCCTCCTCTCTGGGCGGTAAGGAGCCCCTTCCCAGTCCCTGGCACAGACTCCGGGCCCTGGCGCTTATCTCTTGTTGTCCCCACACTTTCCCTTCCTCCCATTGTCCGCCTGGCTTCCCGCAGCCCCAGGCCCAGGGCTGGCTTTGTCGGGAGGTCACCAGGCTGACTGAGCAGAGGCAGAAGGTGGAGAAGGCCAGCTCCCTCCAGGGAAACATTCCTGTCTCGGTTTTCCCAGAGCCCCTCCCCCACACTGCCGGGCTTCCTCCCAGATATGAAGCCCCCTCCGTCCCCTGAGGCAATCGGCTAGTTTAGGCAGGGGGGAGGTGGGCAGCAAATTACCATGCCAAATAAATAACCAGGCCCAATAAATGAGGGAGTTAAACAATGACGGGAGGAGGAGCTCAGGGTGAGGGGTGCCAACCTTCTGTCCTCAGCAGGGGTGGGGGCACCGGAAATGCAGAGATTCCTTAGGACTCCAAGGACTCGCTGGGGAGGCAGGTTTTATGGAGGGAGACAGAGAGGGGTGGTCAGGACCAGCCCTGTGTCGAAACCGATTCGCAGCCTACAGCGCAGAATCCTCATACAAGAATGATGCCCCGTGGGTCTTCGGGGCCAGCCCAGAGTAGCTGGCCTCTACCTTCTCCCCCTCTTCTTCCTGCACCTCCTCCCCTCCTCCAGCCACTTGATTCCAGTGAGCTTCTCTCACTGACTCACAGCATGATGGAAAATGCTGGAGCCGAGTTTCATGACAATATCAATTCTGTTCACTTTGGCTTTCGACCTGAGTCAAGACCTTACACATCTGGTGTGTCACGAGGGGGAGACCACTGAAGCGGCGGTTCCCGTGGAACTGAGGGCTGGTGTGTGTCCAGAGCCTGCTGCTGCTGCTGGTCCACAAAGCAGCTCGGGGAGGACTGGACAAACAGCTGGACACTGAAGGACCTGCCCAGGCAGGGACCAGCACCTCCAACTCAGCTCCACCCGCTTGTGACGCCCCCGGCTCCTTTAATCTCCCAAACTTGGTCCGGTAGGATTTAAAATTATAAGATCAGGGAAACTCAGGCCCAGAAGAATGATTTGGTACTCGTCCATGCTCCAGAGCATGGTCCTGGCTCATCGGCACCTGCCATCTTCCCAGAACTAGACTGCTTCTCCAGCTCAGGCTGCAGGGAAGAATGGCAGAAAGTGTCTGTAATTCCACAAGGCTGGCTGTTTCCAGACACTGTTTTTCCCCTTCCAGAGAGAGGAACTTGGCCAGGAGGGAGCCTGGAACTACATCTCCCAAACTTCTCTGCACCTACTGTGGTCATGTGACTCATTCTGGCCAATGGGAGTGGAAGGTGTGCCCTACTAGGCTGACAAGGCTAGGAAAGAGCTGAGCCCCCCCTACCTTCTTCCTTCTCTCATGGTGACCCTGGAAGCCATATGTTGGAGATGAAAGGGACTAAGAACCCTAAATACTGGATGGAAAGTCACTTACTAACTACTCACTGAACTGTTGATGAATGAGGAAAACCCTGTATGGTGCTCAGCATCTACCTTACAGCCCCAAATCCAAGTACTACCTTCACTGATACAGTCAGTTATTAATAGTCACTGCATCCAGTGTTCTTGGGAAAAGCCCTGGCCGTCCCAAGAGCTTCGGTGGGAGTCTGCTAAAACAAGAACTACTTACCAAGAACCTGTTATCCCTGGCTCCATCTCATCAACATGTTCAAATTCTCTGCCATCTCTCACCTCCCCTCTACCCCTGCACACCTGTGAGCTCTCTGTTTCCTGTCTGTCACAGCCAGACTTCTCAAAGGAGTAGTTTACACTTCCTGTCACCATTTCTACATCTTCTACTCCCTTCTTGACCTCTACAAGTATGGCTTTCACCCCCCACCATCCTGAGAAACAGGCCCAGCAAAGACCTGTGTCCTCTGTCAAGGTCATGGTTTAGAGCCTGGACTCCCCAGGTCCTTGGTTTCTGTATGGTACCCCCTTATCCATAGGGGATACGTCACAATACCCCCAGGGGCTGTGTGAAACCACAGGTGGCACTGAATCCTCTATCCACTGTGTTTTCCTATGTATACATACCTATTTAATTTATAAATTAATTAATAAATTAATTTAATTAATTTATAAATTAGCAACAATAAGAGATCAAGAAAAACAATAATAAAATAGGACAATTATAACAATATATTAGAATAAAAGTTATGTGAATGTGATGTCTCAATATTTTATTGCATTTTATTCACTCTTGTGATAACATGAGGGTTAAAAGAAGCAGTTTATAAAATTTCTCTTTGGCATATCCAAATTGCAAGCATCAATACTCCAGCTCTGGAGCCCTTACTAAATAAAATAATTACTCAGACATCAGCACTATGACACAGGAACAGTTGACCCAATAACCAGGGCAGTTCCTAAGTGACTAACGGGTAGGTGTTGCATACAGCTTGGAAACGCTGGACAAATGCATGATTATATCCCAGGAGGACAAACAGGATGTCACAAGATTTCCTCTTGCTACTCAGAATAGCACACAACTTGAAACTTACAAATTATTTATTTCTACAATTTTCCGTCTAATATTTTAGAACCACAGGTAACCAAGACATGGATAACTGACACCATGGGAAGTGGAAGCATGGATGGGGGACTACAGATTGTCTTCATTCATTTTCTGCTGCTATAACAGAATATCATGTACTGGGTATTTTATAAGGAAAGGAAATTTATTTGTCACAGTTCTGGATGCCAGAAAGTCTGATACCAAGGTGCTGGTGTCTGGCAATAGCCTCTATGTTACATATGGCAGAAGGTGAAGTGGTAAGAGAGCTCAAGAGACAGGATGGGATAGAAATGATCTTCTCATCAGGATCCCACTTCCTCGACTGTCCATTAACTGATCCCCAAAGACAGATCGTGTCATCTTGCTTACTGACCCAACATGGAGTCATCAGAAAAAGATCCACGAAAATAATGCCTTTGAGAGAGATCAAAACTTTAACACACACCTAACTCAATTCCCAAACAGGGACAGAGAAGTACAGCGACCACTTGGCTCTACTTCTCTCCACCCAATTTTACTATCTATCATGTTCTAATTAAAAGTCTAGCACTCTCAATAATCCCTGATGAGCTCTAAGAAAATGTCTTTGTCCTAATTTTAGCTCCATGCAAAATAGTGTAATATCACAGGAGCCAAAATTATTTGACCTTCACAAGGGTCACAGTCTATCTCTGCGCTTCCGTCTCCCAGTGTGCACAAGCAAAGGAGAAGCGAGGGGCTTACTGCGGACTGCAGTGTCTGTGGTGCTGGGATATTCTTGCAGACTCTGGGAACTGCCTTGCATCTTCTGGTATGCTACAAACTTAACATTTTATTGCAAGCTTCTTGGGTCACAGGATTTAACTATTTAATCTTTCAGAACACAACCTGGAAGTCAGTGCTATCCTTGAATACACAAAAGTTACCAAGGCCAGAAGGTTTAGGTAACATGCCCCAGGGTGGCAAGTAGGTGGCCATGTCAGGATTTGAACCCAAGCCATCTACCTTGAGTGTCATGTTGGCATCTCTTAAAGTCCTATTTATTTGTGAAAATGGTCATCTGTAGCTTCCAGGAAGTAGAGAACACGAGACCCCACCTCCACCCCGGAAGCCACACTAGATGCCCTTCACAGCACAAGGCACGTCCTGGCATTGAAGCCCAAACGGAGGAGTGCCAGGTTTACCAGAGAGGTTCTGAGGGCACCAGCCAATTGGCTGTGAGAAGCTGCACAGAAACCTGCTAGGACCCAGTGCCCAATCACCAGGTGGGTCAAGGTCAAAGTCCAGATGAGTCAGCAGACCACGAGAGCTGAAGCAGAGAAGGCGACGGGGCCTCCTAATGCAGGAGACCCTCCGAGCCTTGTGGCCCAAGGAGCACACCGACCCCCCTCCCCTTGCCAGACACCTTGGCTGGATCCGCCGCACCTGTACAAGCCACTTTGCCAGAAGTAAGCTGCTGGCTCCAGCCCTGGTCTGTTCTGTAGTATAGAGATTTTTGCTGTCACAATATTTATGGTAACAAGCACTAGCATGAATGACAGTCTGGATAAAAGAGAGAAAGAGGGTTAAAAACAAAAACAAACACACACACACACACCAAAACCAACCCTCCCCACTCAAGAAAATGGAAAAAGCAGAGTGCATAACAGAGGGGAGAAAAGTCTATTAAATCATGATAATTACTTCCGCTGCCATGCCTGAGAGCAGTGCACACGTCTGTTAATTAGGAGTTCCATGTTGACTGTGGCCGTGCGACTTCCACGGGGCTGCCAGCGCGCTCCGTAATGACATTCTCCCGGGGAGCAAATGTGCGAAAATATTTTCACCCTGGCAATTAGCAGTTTTAAAGAACTTCACGCGCACGCACACACGCACACACACACGACCAGGTTCCGGAGCAGGAAATGCTGCAACTTCCATTGTCCCCAGAAGTCGGGACGCCGAGCCCCTCTACTTGCAGTTCCCAGCTCCTCGAAAGTGTCTACTTAGCGCTGCAGGAAGCTGTCTGGGTGCAAATTCTTACACGCAGGCACAGGACAGGACCCAGAGGGAGCAGGGCTTTCTGCAGCCCCAGCCTCTGGCAAGACGACACCCCCAGAGAAGAGTTTCTCCAAGGGCCACCCTGAAGGACCGGGGCCTCCAAACAAGAGGATGCCACCTTCAAGTCCACACCCACAGCTACACACCCACACAGGGGCCAGGCTGACAATCCAGACAATCTGTAAGGCCTAGGGCTGAAAAGACGCCCCTTCCTGTTCAGACAGGCTGTGACCCCACAAAGTCAGCAGGAATTAAGAGATCCCTTCGGCCACTTGGCAAACAGGGAAACTGAGGCTCAGGGGAATTAGGCCATGGACTCTTAGTGGCAGGACACAGACCTCAGCCTCTTGAACCCCAGGCTGGTCTCTTCTAAAGATAATTATAGGTAAGCCAAGTGTGGTGGTGCATACCTTAATCCCAGCACTCTGGAGGCTGAGGCAGGAGGGTCGAAGTGCGTTCAAGCTCAGCCTGGGGTACACAGGGAGATAGTATCTCAACAAAACAATACAAAACAACAAAAGATATTACAGGCAAATCCAGGATATGCTGTATCATATAGTATTATTTCTGTGTAATAACTATTGCTCTCTAGGGTCTGGCACAGAGGAGAAAGTCAAGAAATAACAGCTCGCTTCCTTCTCCCTGCCTGCGAGGCTGAGAGTCAGACCCTGGCAGCCGAGTTTCCCAGCCCTAGGGGACAGGGAGGGTATCTCTAGGGACAGTGGAGAACTGCTGGTTCTTCCTGGGGTGAGGTGGGGACCGGCCTCCCTCTCCCTTCTCGGGGACAGGAGCAGGGAGCCAGGTCTCCGACATGTAGGACACTGGGCCACCACCCAGCCTGCCCTGCTCAGCTGGAAACAGGACCCAGATGAGGCCCCGCTGATGCCCTCTGGCCAGCTGGCTGGCAGAGTCAGGAAGTACTCTGCCCCCAGGCCCCAGGCTCTCCCAGGCTTCAGAGCAGGGGCCAGAGGAAGTGAGGGTCAGAGCCACGGGAGGGCCGCGTCCTGGAGGAGGAATAGAAATAGCGTGCCCAGTCTGGGGAGGGCCGCATCAGGGAAACGGGTCTTCCTGCCATTCCCCGGCAGCTCTGTCCGGCCAAGCCAAATCATGGGGCGTGCGCACAGCACACAGCAGGCTGCAGGTGCAAAGCCCGGATACCACGTTGCAGGCCAGCTCGCTCAGCCCTCCTCACCCAGTAAACACTTTGGGCTGTGGGGGAAGCTAGGGGCACTTCCCCAGAAGAAAGTCGGGATTGCGCACAGGGCCCTTATCCTTGGAGGAGCGGCTGCAACGCTGGGATTTCCCAGGTATGAGCAAGTGCCCCGACTACTGTGGCTAGGCATTTAGACCCAGAGTCAGGTGGCCTGGGTGAGACGTCCGCTCCAGGCTGCACGGCCATGTGTGAGTCAGCATGTGGCACCCAGCAGGAGCTCAAGAGTCTGAGCCTTGGTCGGTAGGGCAGCCCTTCCACACGTCAGTGGTGGCCTGAGTTACTGTCACTCACAGTCAGAACTGTCACTCACAGTCAGAACTGTCACTCACACTTGTGCCATGGCCTCACAGGGCAGAAGGGCTGGCACACTGGCCCGATCACATGACTTGCTCCAGCCAGTGGGGCATCAGAGCAGAGGCAGGAATGTGCCTGATGTCAGGATGGTCACTCTTGCCCTGGGGCAGTTGCTGTGAGAAGAACAGGAGGTCCAGCAGCCACGGCACCTCAGCTTGCACTCCAGAATAAATACTTGTAGACAGACCCCAGGCCCAGGCAGCTGCCAGTCTAAGGAGGAGGAGAGATGCATGGGTCAGACCCTCACCCAAGTAGCAGCCAGAGCCTGAGTTCAGACTAGTTTAGACAGGTTACAGCCCTTGAACATGAGAACAAATGCTGCTCAAAGCCACCTTTGCGGTTTAGGGTCTTTTGTTATGCGGCAATTCTAGTGATAACTGATACAATTCCCATTTTACTCTGAGAGAGAGACTGAGTGGCTTGTTCCAGTTCTCAGAGCTGCAGCCACCAAGGCCAGGGGCTGGAATGTATGGTGGCCCCCTGGACACTGGCCCTTGGTGGTCTCACCAGCATGCTGTTCTGGAGACAATCAAAGCCCACTGAGCCCAAGGCCCATGCCCCAGGGCTGAGGAAGCCTTCCCAGACCTACCTAGTGGTACCACAGCTGGAGCACAGCTGGCCACAGTATTTGCTGCCCTGATTATCACCCTCCCTGGGCCAGGGAGTACTGATCTATCACACTCTCGCTTTCCTTGGCCGGGACAAATCTCAGGTGAAATGGGGAAGAGGGAGAAGCTGCTGGCAGCTTCAATGGCCACGCCCAGGCTCCTGCTCGGGGACCCCACAGCCACCTACTGCACCCAGGCAGCAGCAGCCTGGAGCAAGGTCTCCTTGCTACGTCTCCCCTCACTTTGATGTGGAGGCAGAGTCGACAAAGTTAGGGAGGCCGGGCAGAGCAGGTGGAGATGGGAGAAGCACCCAGGCACCATGGCCTCTCATCAACTCCTTCCCAAGGGATCCTCGGGGCACAGCCTGCCTGACTGCCAGACTTGAAGCCCCATCAGGTAGAGCCCTGCAGTCCTGTTCACAGCGAGTACTCCTGGTGGGAAGACCTGATATACTGGCTCCATAAATTCTTGAGGAATGAATGAAGAAGCGATTCTACTGCCAACTTGCTGGGATCCAGTCTTCCAAGTTGCCATTTCTCCCTGAAGCCCCAGTTCCAACCCGGGCACGGTGCACAATATGGAACAGACACAAAGTGCTGAGAGAAAGAGCAGTCTTGTCTCAGGGTCTCAGTTTCCAGATCTGTAAAATGGCGCATCAGGACCAGAAGTGCTCTCGAGCATTTGGCTGAGACACGGCTGGCTGGGCTTCCTACCTCTGCTTGGCAAATGTAGCTGTCAAACAAAGAAAGGAGCAAGCTCTAGACAGGACAGGGAGTTTGCTCAGAGCCCTGGCTTCAGCTGCAAAGCCCCGTCCTCCTACTCAGGAGGTTGGGAGGGGCCAATCTTTCTTCCCTGACGTCCTGGTGCTGGGAGCTGATAGTTAACATCCGTTGTCTGCGACAGGAAGAAGTTGGCACCAGATGCAGATGCCGATCCTGGTTTTTTAAACAATGCCACTGGTAAAGGAAATGAAGTCTGGGAACCTCCGCCCCAGTGCCCTGAGAAACACCACAGACAAGGAGGCCTTCTCCACCCAACAATGAAGAACAAACCTCCGGCAGAGTCCTTTTGGCTTTTGTCTGTTTTCTATTTTGAGTTTCCTTTGAAAAAGTGGTTTTGCTGCTTTATAAAGTCTGATGGTCTCTGAAGGGCCCGTCTTCGAGGCTCCCATTCCCAGGGTCTCCGCGCCCTTGAGTTTTATTTCCCTGTCTCGGCCCCTGCATGGCTGACTGTTCAAGCCTGGGCGTGGTTGGATCCTGAGCACGCAGAGGACCGTGGCTGTGCTCAGCTAGCTCGGGCCTCTGCGGTGGTCTGACGGGACGTAGGACCCTCCCTCCAGGGCCTCTCTGTGCCGGGTTTGAGCATCTTGCAAAAAGACAGCATCTGAGGTGTAGTTTTGCTGTGTGTGCGGCTGGGACCCTCACGCTGGCAGTGGCTGTAGGATCCCCACGTTCAGACTCATTCGGAGAGGCTGAATATCCCGTTCACGGTCACATGGCAGGGAGAGGCGCAAAGCTAGTTCTTGAGAGTTTTTTCTCCAGGCCACAAGGCGACCTCGCCTGTGTCCAATTTACTCACCCGGTGCTTGTAACTACCACATGGTGAAACTCGGGCTGATCCAGGCACAACTGTATACGTCATCTCCACCTTCCCTCACGGGAACCAGGGAGGGCTCAGAGTGTCTGCGACTTGCCCAAGACCGCACTGTGGGCACCGAGGCGGGATTGGAACCGTCATGAGCTCGAAGTGCACCTCTCCTTTACGTTGTCCCCCTGCAGCCTGCAGGTCCCCGTCCACAGGACACAGCTGGCCCTCCTCTGCTCGAGGCCCCGTCTCTAACAGCAGCTCGGCCGGGCACCTGTCCTGCAGGGTAGGAAGCACCGGCTATGCTGAGCCTGGGACGGGAGGATCTGGCTGCAGAAATCAAGGCCACTGTCCCCGGGAGAGCCAGGGAGCTGAGCTCAGGGATGCCTGGCAGGCTGCTGCGAGGTGAGGGTGTGTGGGCCTCAGGCACAGAGCTCGGGGGAAGGAGCCACACGGCACGGCCTCATCTGTCAACAAGCTGACTCACACACAGATGATTTCTGTCCCACTGCAATATAAAGCATGTATGTTCTGCGTGCATACGTGTGTGTACACGTGTGTGTGCGTGCACGTGTGGGTGGACTGACACATCCTGACATTCCCAGGAACCCTAAGGACCTCACTGGTGCCCAGGGAAGCCGGTTCAAGATCTTGGCCCGGACAGTGAGGATGTTCTTGTGTGTGTGTGCATGTGCGTGTGCGTGTGCATGCGTGTTGGGGGCGTGTCCTCAGTGGTGTCATCTGCTGAGCCACCAAAGACGGGTACTAACTTCCAACTCTGACTTCACACTCGCCCTAGGCCATATGCAGTGAGGCATTGCCGGAAACCACCACGCACACACAGGTACACACACGTCTGTGCACGCACACGCCTTCAGAACACCTGGAGACTGCCCAGGACCTGCCGGACTCATCCCTCCCTGCCTCTGCCTGCTTTCTCCAGCACGAACTTCGGTCTTTCCCACGAGAAGCAGCTCGGGGCGGCGCGCTGCGAGGACAGTCTGCGCCCACGGCGGTCACCGTCCCCACCATGCTCAGCAGCCCGTGGAGCCCCCACCGCAGAGCAGAGGAGCCCTTAGTTTGGTGAAGCACAGCGTCCACGCTACATCAGACACGGACAGTGTCCACACCCCGGAGGACAGAGGACAGGATGCCACAGAACTGACAACCACATCGCCAAGCACGGGACACACTGGAGCTCCCGCGATCGTTGCTGTGACTCTGCCGGAATCCGAGGCCCAGAGAGGTCAAGTCATTTGTCTGAGGTCATACAATTGGGATTTGAACCCAAGCCCTCAGATCCACCCAGGGCATGTTCTTTGCGCCAGCTGCCTCCCTGGCCAGGAACGACTGCAGATGACCAGCTTTGATGAGACAACACAGCAGAGTGAAGAGGGGGAAGCAGGCCCCGTTCCCACAGGTGTAGCCTGAAGGACAGGGCAGGTGGCGGCACAAGGTGTCGGGGCTCCACCTGCTCATGGGGTTGACCAGGACAGATGTCACCTTAGAAGTGTGCTGCCACTTCCTTTCTCCTGCTGGGGGCTCCCGCTGTCAACTACAGCAGCTGTCTTCAATAAGAAACTCGTCGGCCCATCCTGGTGCTGTGTGACTGACTCACTGAATGAGTGTCCCAGAGTTGCCACGCTCTAAGTCAAGGAAATGTGTTTTTGTTTTTGTTTTTGTTTGGCAGTATTGGAATTGAACCCAGAGCCTTTGCACTCAGCTACATCCTCAGTCCTAATTATTTTTTATTTTGAGACAAGTTCTTGCTAAGTCACCAAGTTGCCCAGTCTGGATTCAAGTTTGCAATCTTCCTGCCTCAGCCTCCCCGAATGCTGAGATTACAGGTATGTGCCACCACAGGTCAAATCACATGTGCATTTCTGACCCATTTCCCAGGCCACTTGTAAGCCCACCACCTTCTCACATTCTCCGGTGCTCAGGGAAAGTCCAACAAACATCAACAGTGATACAGGCCCCCCGCCAGACAGAAACTGGCAGGAAAGCCACGACTCCAGGTGAAAAGGTACAGGTGTGCACACGTGTGTGCACTTGTGTGCAAGTGTGCACATACAAGTGTGCTTTAAACTCCACTGATGAGCCAGGGAAGGGGAAGAGCTTCAACCACATTTGTAGAACAGGAAGCCTGTTATTATTTGGGCTGAGACAGATTGCAGCCACATTCTTTAATTATGAATGTCTGCTAGGAAATATTAAGAAAAGACACTGCAGCACACATCTGTCTGCTTATTCCTTTTAAGGAGACAGGAGACGTAGCTCAGAGGTAGAGGGCTTGTCTAGCATGTGCAAGGTCTTGTGTTCAAGGCTCAGTACCAACATTTTTTTTTTAAAAAAAAGCAAAGTTGAAGCCAGTGTGGTGTGGTTGCATATGCCTGTAATCCCAGCATTAGAGCGGCTGAGGCAGGAGGATTACAGCAAGTTCTAGGCCAGCCTGGGCTCTATAGTGTGTTCAGCGGCAGCCTGAAGTACATAGTGAGAGCCTGTCTCAAAAAAACCAATATAAATAAATAAAGTTAAAGAAGAGAAGCTGAATGTAGTGATAAGCGCCTATAATTCCAGCACTCTGGGAGGCTGAGGCAGGAGGACTGCGAGATAGAGCCCAACATGGGGAACTTAGCAATTTAGAGAGACCCTGCCTGAAAAATAACAAAATTTTAAAAAGGGTTGAGGATGTAGTTCAGTGCAAAGGTCCTGGGGGCAATTTCCAGCATCACCAAAATAAATAAATAAAATAAATAAAAAGGAAAATTAAGGCTAAGCATTGAAAACAGGTACTCAAACGTAGCAGGAACCAAAAGGGGGGAACAGGGCGATGTCCACCCAATGAATAAACAGGCGATAGCACAGCCACACAAGGGAGGATTCTCCAGCCATATAAGGGCACGACGTTCTGATCCGCGCTAGCGTGTGGCTAAGCCTTGAAACACCCTACTAACTGAAGGAAGCCAGAATCGAGGGACCACAGATCATCTGATCTGTTTACACAAAGTGTCTGGGACACGTACATCTATCGAGAAAAAAGGCAGAGGGTGCTGCCGGGGGCCGGAGAAGGACTTGGTGGGTTCAGGGCTCACCCTGGAGGGATGGGAATGTGTCAGAAACAGAAGTCATAGTTACACAGTAGTGTGATCAAACTAAATGCCAGTGACCTGTTAATAGAAAAAGGCTCAACTTTATTTGATGTGAACTTGTTCAGCTCAATGGATTAGTTTTTGGAAAAAGAAAAACTTTCAGGAAAGCCTGAATTCTCCCAATGACACAAAGACGACAGGTTAACAGGTGAAGGGACTGGGTTATGAATCAGGAGCCTGGGTAACTCTGGCTCTGTCACTTTCTGACTCTGTGACCTAAGGCAATCACTTTTGTGCTCTCTCAGCCTCAGTTTCCCCATCTGTCAAATAAGTCCATCCCAGGTGATCACGAAAAGCCGGGAGCAGCAAGATAGTACTTACTGAGCTCATACCAGCCAGTTACTGAGCTGAGCAATTTTCACAGTGAATCTTACTACATCCTCATTAAAAAAACAAAACCAAAAAAAAGGAAAAAAAAAACCAAACCATTTTACAGAAGAGGAACCCAAGGTTTAGAAAGGATCAGTGGTATGAGAGGCTGAGGCAGGAGGGTGGCAAGTCCAAGCCACGCCTGGGCAACTTAGTGCCTTAGGGAGACTCAGGATAGCGTAAGGTTAAGAAGGCAGACTCCACTTCTAATCCTGCTTCTACTCAACCTGAGTGGCCTTGAGAGGCCACCTAACTTCTCTGTGCCACGACTAGAATATGTAGCTAATTGTTCCTGCCTCGAAGGCTTGGCTGAGGACGAAAGAATTCAGAACACAAGAGTAGCTGGGTCAAGGCCGGCTCTTGTGGCCCTGGTCCGGAGTCGGTATGAGCCTGGGGAAGGAGCGAGGCTCAAAGCTGGCGAGGCTGGGGGTGTGGCTCAGCGGCAGAGTCTACACCTAGCACGTGGGAGGCCCTTGGCTCCCCCAACCCTTCAAAAGAAGGACTCTCGGTAAACCACAAGGATCTAATCGCCACACAAACAACACACCTGTTTTCAAGTGGAAATGGGGGTCTTTCTGAACTGGGCCACCAGCAGTTACCACAGACTGCGGCCAGGGAGAGGCAACCGGAAGGCTGTCCCCAAACCTGGGTCCTCAGGGAAACGGGAATATCAGTTTCTAAGAAACGTCCAGTTCTGCCTTCCGCCCCACACAGCTGCCAGGCCCCAGGGAGTAATTTCATGTTCAAATTGCTTTTTAATCCTCTGAGATTTCGTCCTCCTCCCCTGCCTCCTCCCCCGTCCGTCGGCCCTCTAGAGGATGCGTTTGGACAGCGCTCAGTCCGAGGATCCCAGCATCCCAAGCTGGAGGGGCGCCCTTAACACAGGTCTAGGCCGCTCTGGTTAACTTCCTGTCTCTTCCCCTGTGCTAGGTCTGTCCCTCATCACAGCTGAGGTTCAGAGACCCCTGTGGGGCACAGGGTAAGGGAGGAAGACAGCGGCGCGCTCCAATCCCCCCTCTCCTCCTCTGCTTGGGGAGCTTACTTCACCTCTCTGAGCCTCAGTGTCCTCACCTGCAAGATGGCCACCATGTGCGACAAACATTCCTGCCAACATCTGGCACCGCAGGAGCTTTAAACAACGAAGGTCAGACCAAAGCTTCTTAGACTATTCGAACAGTGTCTCTGCTTGGTCCCCTTCCTGTCTGAGACCCACGCTGGCTGCCTCCTGGGCCCACAGCCAGGGTCTAGCATTCGAGGGGACCCCTCCAGCTCAGAGCCCTGGAACCAGGCCAGCCCCACGGGGGCCCCTCCCTGGAGTAACTGGGGGCTGGCTCTGCTTTCCCAAACACCTGGGGTCAACCCTCCCTGCTATCCCTCTGCACCCCATTCTGCATGGGGAGGCACTCATCTGTGCCACCTCCCCACACAGTACAATGGGGAAACTGATGCTTACGGGCATCAAGACCCCCAGGTAGTGAATGCCAAGCTCTATAATGCCAGGTTTCAGGGGGCCGGTGTTCCTTAAACTCGAGTTATCCCTGACCCCCGCCTGCATTTTACCTTCTTTATATCCCAGGTCTCTCTGTTAGTTTTTTTGACACAGGGTTTCGCTATGTAGCCCAGGCTGGCCTTGAACTTGCAGCAACCCTCCTGCCTCGGCCTGCCTTGTGCTGAGTTTTTAGGCATGTGCCACCACACCTAATTCCCATCTGTACTATTCTTTATAAACCTTTTTTGAAATATCTAAAAACCAACCTAGCCTTATCTTCAGCTGCTCTATCCGGGAAACTATGGATTTAATGTGCTGAACGTACTTGATCAAATACTCATGCAGATGACTGTATCACCACCAAAATCGAGAGTGCCAGCTCGTGCAAGTTCCACCTCCAATTGTCTGACGTACCACATGCCGCCGATGGCTGATGTACTTCCTCCCACTCCGGAGGTGTGGAAGGAACCAGCCCCGCAAAGTTATGTTTGATTTAGATCTGCCAAAGCTGTCTTAGATTATTCGACCAATGTTCCAACAATCGTTGGAGAGAGTCTCCGGAATTAGA
>PVJO010020468.1:0-31980 GCA_004026905.1 Hystrix cristata
GGCAGCTGGGGGAGAGTGAGTCAAATATCTCTGTAGAGCTGAACTTCATTTGCTCCTCCCCCAGGACCGCAGATGACTGTAGCATGATGCCCAAGTTACAGACGAGCAACTGAGGTTCAGAGAAAATGGGTGATTTGCTGATAGGCACACAGCAGTTCAGTTGCAGAACCACGATGGAAGCAGAGACACCCAGCCCCAAAACTCCGAGCGACACCAGGGACCTGAGAGGCCACAGAAAGGATCTTTTGGGCCAAGGCTGCATAGTCAGTGTGGACTCACGGGCAGTGTGTTCTGAGAATCTGAGTCCTGGGTGTAAGACAGACACAAGGGGTGTGTGTGGGGGTTTGTGCGTTACGTAGACATGTGTGTGTAATTGTTTCTGTGTGTATATGCATGCTCAGGGGAAGGGTTAAAGAGAAAGAAAATCTCCATGCTGTTAGATGGAAGGAAAAACCTGCGGCTGGGCATCAACAGACATGAGGCGCAGCACAAAGAGGCAGAGATGTGTCTAATTAAAGACAAGTGACCGAGATTAATTAATCCACCCATAAAGAAGCACAGAATGGGAAGCAGCAGAATGAAAGCAGAAGGTACTTGCACCAACAGCCCTGAGAACTTTGGGCTGATCCCATGCGTGAATGGCCCAGGCTCACAGGACCCGGAGCGGAGTCAGTCAGAAAACCCATCTTTCTGTGCCACAGTGAGGGAGATTTACAGTGAATCATGCCTCATGCCAGCCCAGTTCCTCTTGTGGGAGAGAAGGAGAATGAGGCTCGACACACTGCAGTCCTCCCTGGTGAGAGTAACAAGATACTCAAATAATTTTTATTTAAAACCAGAGGGTCCTATCATTTATTCATGAATGCCACATGCTAGATCTTCCATTTCAATTCAGCTTTATTCTTTGAAGCAAATTTATAAAATTTAAATTATTCCCAAAGTGCTCCCAGGCTAATATAAATACTGAGCCACATGAAGTATCCTGGATTACCACATGCCGTGGCAGTGAAACATGTAGGTTCTGAAGGTGGAGGACGCAGGTTCGAATCCTGACTCCATCACCTTCGGCAAGTTACGGCGGGTGTCTGTGCCGCCGTTTCCCCATTGAAAAGTAGAGATGACATAATAGTCTCTGTTTATAGAATTGTTTGGGGAATTAAATGATGTACATAAACCATTTAAATAGCAGCAAATGTTAGAAAAGTGCTTGTTGTTATTCCGGCATTTCAGACTATAAATGTCTGCCCCGTTATCCAGATGCCCAGCTGAGCTGATGTCTCAAGGGAGAGCTTTTGGGTTCCCTGATTTTCCATCCACTACGTGCAGAAGGGCCGAAGGGCCAAAGCCTCGCCCTCAGACCTGCGTCCTCCACCTTTCCAAAGCAGTCAATGGCATTTTTGAAGCTCCACCCTCATGGTTTAGTCTCCTTCTGCAGATGACATTCATTAACACCATCGCCCGAGATTTAAATTCTAACGTCGATTTTGGAAGGGGCACAAATATCCAAACCATAGCAGGTATATTTCACTAAAAAAGAAAAAACTAAGTAATGGAAAATCTTGTCTCCAAACATGACATTTTTACTGTTTTATTTTTCTCGGTACTGGGGATTGAATCCAGGCCCTTGTGCATGGCAGGCAAAGCACTGTAAGGCTGAGCTGCATCCCTAGGCCTAAACTGGACATTTTAGGATTTGATATGTTTAGAGTCCAGTTCTTCTTGCTTACACTCACACTGACAACCCTGAAGGTTATTCTTAGCTAAGAAAAGTTTTGGTAATTTCTAAAAATGTCTCATATTCTGTAGTTTATACAGAAAAAAAATTTTTAATTAGTTTTATAGTTAAGAACAAAACCCATAGTCATTTGTAGGGACATGAGACTATCCAACTATAACAATGAATGTAAGGGCACAATGCTCTACTAATGACTTCGCCCAGTCAAATCCAAATCCGTTGGATGGCTATCAATGAAGGCACTAAAAATGGGAGAAAAGTTTGAGCCCTTTTTGCAGAGGCTGGGTTTTTATGAGACGATTAAGAGGGTTCAGCCACAAAGGGGAAAATGGCCTGCTAATTTGGGGTTGAATGGAGTAACAGGATGATCCTGGAAATATAAGAATCTTGCTTAATGAGACTTGTCTATTTGTAACAATGTACTTATATTTAAATAAAGGGCATAAGGACTCAGAACAAAATTACAGGAATAAATTTAGCAAAGAGGACAACCAACAGCACCGAGTTCAGATTAGGGTCTGCGCTCCACACCTGCGAATGTGGGCTGAGAAAAAACCAGCCCTGGGGAGGGGTGCGGTCTCCGCCCAGACTCAAGATGGTCTGATCTAAAAATCACGGCTGCAGGGCACCTAGAAAGGCACCAGATCTGGGACAGAGTGTGGGATGTTTAAAAAGAGAAGCAGGATAGGGGATTCAGCTTAGTAGCAGAGTGCTTGCCTAGCAAGCGCAAGGCCCTGAGTTCGAGCCCCAGCACCCAAAAAAATTTAAAAAAGGGAAGCAAAGTTAACAGAAAGAACAGAAACGGCGTGGGGGGCGGGGGGTGACCAGCGGGTAGGAGCCTGCGTTCCGGCCAGCCAAGTACAGTAAGGTCACACCTGCTGCCCCGGACCAAGTAACGGCGTCCCGCCCCACCCCCCGCGAGGGTCTGGATTTGGGTGTTAGCGCTCAGGATTACTCCGCCCGAGGGCGGGCGTCGTGGGCGTGGCCTGATTGAAGCCCCGCCCCGCGCCCGCCTCGCTGTCCCAACGTCCCCCGGGCCCGCACCCTCACGCCCCCACCCCCGCCCGGCCCGCTCCGCCCACGCCCGCCACACAACCACGCCCCCTGCCGTCACGCCCGCCGCGCCTCCAGCGCCCCGCCCCTGCGCCCCGCCCCTTCCGTGCCCCGCCCCTCCTCGCCCCACCACGCCCACCCTCGGCCGGCGGCGCGCGGTCTCAGCTTCCCCGCGGCTCGGGTGCCACCTGCAGGCCGCACGGGGAACTGTTTCTCCCTCTCCTCGGAGCCCCGGGCCCGGCCGGGAGTTCGGAGCCCGCGGGGTGCGGGGGCACCCAGGGAGCCCAGGTCGCGGAACCCGACCTCCCGGCTGAGACCAGCAAGGCCGGTTCCTCCTTCCTCTCGCCACCCCCCTGCCTGATCGTGCAGAGGGAAACCGGGGCCGACTGTCCCAGATAGTGGACTGTGACAGCCGCGGAGCCCCAGGTACCCCGTCCTCGGTCTCTGCATCCTGACAGACAGTTTGCACCCTCCCAGGAATCGAGCTGGACTCGATAAACTCCGACTGGGTGCTGGGCGCCGTGTGCACGTCACGCATCTGCCGCCTGGGAAACCTGCGAGGAGGTCGTGCCGCCGGATGTGGGATCAGGGTGGCGCTGGCAGGTTCGTGGTCCCTCGGCTGGAAAGCTGGTGATAGATCTCTTGGGGTCTCTGATTTGAGCAATATTTGCAAATTGCAAAGAACTGCATGAAAATCTAATATCGATCCATAAAGGCTGTATTTTAAGTAAGAACAGACTGCCTTGCCTTTGGGCTGGTGTTCTTGCAGTTCTACAGAATATGGGAAATCTCCTTCGAAAACAAAAGAAGGCAGCTTGTTTGATAAAATCGGTCAGACCAGTCCCCAGATCCAGGGGCTTTGGATCCTGGGTAGTAGAGATAAGAAACCCCCGCGCCGGGCATTTTCTCAGAGGTTTCCTTATAAAATGCCGAGTGAGGGCCCCCAGCGTCCCCGAAGTCCTTCCCAACCCCAGGAAGTTTCCTTTTCTGCCTTCCTCCTCCCTGAAAACCGGTCCATCGAACTGTTCTTGGAATTATGCTCTGATAAGATAAAAATTGTGGCGGAAGTCACTTACACCTTAGTGAGAATCATCTCAGATTCCCTTTTCTTCTGAGACCCTTTAGCAGAGATTGGTTATGAGAAAGGATGCAGAGGGAGGGAGGAAAGTCACAAAGGAGCGTGTACTTTTAGGCTACACTGTTTCCAACTCCCTGTATAGAGTAATTATTCAGCTCCCTGTATGCCCGCTCAAATTCCCTTTGCTGCCACTACTCTCTCCCAAGGCAGAGTTCCGGGAGGCCCGACTGCAGGGCCTGCGGGTCATCAAAAAAAGTGTGGCTTCGGGTTTTAGGGTAGGTTCTGGCCCCTGACTTGCGTGTCAGCGTGAGTGAGTCTCTGAACCATCTCTCTGAACCTCTGTGACCTCGTCTGTGACCTCTGGACTAGACTGCAGATTTTCTTTGGTGTTCGCAGTGGTTCTTTGTTTTAACATTACATTTAATTCTCTTCTGTCTGCTGTATGAAGGGATTACTGACAACTCCAAGGTACAATTTGGCACGGGGTACAGCACCATCTTTTTGCATGTATGCAATACATCATGAAAGGGTGGAATCAAGCTGATTGACAACTCTGCCACCCACATACTTAGCATTCGTCTGAGGTAAAAACACACCAAATCTACCTTTTTAAAGGCAATTTTCAAGTATACAATACATACTATTAAAGTGGTCATCGCAGTGTGTACCATAGGTCTCCAAAACTTATTATATTTAATCTTGATCAAAGTAATTCTACACACTGTTCAAACATAAAACAGTAAGAAAAGGCTTCTACTAAAAATCATTTCCTCTACCCTTCTCTTTCTCACCTCATTCCTAGGATCACCCTTAACTCATCTTGCTGGCTCCTCTGATATTTGTGACAGTATTCCTGAATAGGATGCTTCTGTTGCCCTTTCTTGATTTGTTCTCTTCAGCACCTTTCACAGTACAGGACTTACCTCTCTGTATGATCCATCAGTTTTCTAGCCTCCATCTTACCAATTTGCAGGATCCCAGTCTGTGAAATAATAAACAGGATTTGCCTTCTTGCAGCTATGTAAATATAGTAATGCAAGTGTTCACTTCTCCCCCCTTGAGTTAACAGTTGCCTCAGGTTTTCTCCACTTGCTTAGCTTTCTTTGTACCTGTTTCCATTTTATTTTCAAGTGTTCCAACTGATCTACCAAATGCCCAGCAATAATTATGCAAATGCTAAACTGCACAGGACCCTCAGTCAGCCCTTTCCTTTCTGGGCGGCCCCCTTTACAGCCCAGCTCTGCTCCACACTGGACTGGCTGCTCTCCGCATGTCTTCTTGCTTCTGGCTGGATCTCCTGCTCCTCAGATCCCATGTTTGTTGAAATACTTTTTCCAGTGGCTTCCTAAGAGACCATGCAACCCTTCTTGATTAAAAGGTTGGCTGGATATAATGCTCTACCATAAATATTACTTCTCCTCACACTTGGAAGCATCGCGGTATTGTGGTGAACTGAGTCTTGGTTCTCTATATTTAGTTTTTCTCTCCGAAAGACTTTAGGATTTGTTTATTATCCTTGGACTTCTGTAATTCCCCAGTGGCATGTCTTGTAGCTCTTTCTTCATTCACTGCGCTGGTTGCTTGGTGGGCTCTTTTGATCTAAAAATTCTGTCCCTCTACTGTGGGAAGTCAATTTAGGAAGTAAGTACAGTTAAAGGAGGTCATAAGTTTCCTTGTGCTCAGAGGCACAGGAGTTTACTTGCTGTGTGCATGCACATACTCAAGGTCACATGAACACACAGCAGTATGGCGCCCATGAGAAGCAGGCACAAGAAGCAGTCTCAGACTGAAACCTGCTCGGCTGACTTTTTGTTTTGTTTTGGTACTGGGGATTGAACCCAGGGCCTTCACACTGAGTTACAGCCCCAGCTTTAAAAAATCTTCTTCTAAGACAGCGTCTCCCTAAGTTGCTAAGTTGCACACGCAGGGCTCCAACCTTGGTCCTGCCTCAGCATCCCAGAGTGCGGGATTACATATGTGCATTATCACACCCAGCTCCTTGCTGATATCTTGATCTTGGACGTTGCAGACTCCAGAACTGTGAGAAAGAGATGTTTGTTGTGGAAGCCACTCAGTGGTGTATTTCATCACAGCACCCCTAACACACCTCCACAAGCTACTCCAACCATGGAGCCTGGCGTATTATTATCCCAGTTACCCAGCTTCCTTAGCCAACCCAGACCAGACCGACCGGGAACTTGCCTCTGGATTTTCCTAAGGGAGAAAGCCAGGAAGATTGCAGCCAGGTGCTGCTAATGGCCTGATTCCACCTTGTAGGACAAGCTACTCTAAGACCACGAAGCTGACATGCAGACAAGTGGAGACAGAGACAAGGGAAAGAGCCTGAAAATCCTGCGTCAGTGACCTTGGGTCTAGGAATTCCTGCCCTGCTTATGGTTCGTTTATTGAGCAATGCACTTCCTTTCTTGCCTAAAATAGCCTGAGTTATTTTTCTGTTTCACAGCAAAAGAGCCTTGGTTGCAGAGGCAGGATCTGGTGGGGCTGGGCTGGTGAGCTTGAGGACTGGTGTGGGTGGGTCAGCTGTGACAAGGTCACAGGAAGTACAGATATCAGGGGGTGTTCTCCTGCTCCCATGGGAGCGCAGTGAGACTCACGAGCTCTGGGCTTCTGAGGGAAGGGCTTGGCAGAGGTCCCATGCTCAGAGCCCACTTCCTGCTTTTCCTGCAGGCAGCGACCAGGCTGTTGGTAGCAATGGGCTCCCACTTTCTTGGCTTTCCTCCCAAGAAAGGACAGGACAACCATTCCCCACCGCTTGTTCATTTTCAGAAAATTCAGAGGAAAGTTTCTGGTTGGCCTGGCCTGGGTTGGCCTGGTTCGAGCCCATGGCTGGGTAGCTGGGATCCTAAAACTACCAGGCCTTCTGGTATCATAAGGTAGGAGCAGGGAGGGGCCTGGCAAAGATGGCCCAGTCAATCCCATGGGCAGGACTGGGCCATCTTTGCCAGCAGAGGCAGTCTTAGTTGCATCTTGGGTTGATTTGAACAGTAGTTCTCCTAACTTCAGGGTCTTCAAACCAGACTTTCCCACTTGGATCCTAGGAAGGGGTCCCCGCCAGCCTGCCCAATTTCCTGAGGGCAGAACCAAGGGTCTGAGTGAGGAACCCAGCCTGGGGAGCCTGAATGTACACACCACCCTGAATGTTCCACCTTCTGGAAATTGTTCCTTCACGTTACAGTTTAAATGTAAAGTGTCCCCCTAAAACTCCAGTATTGAGGGCTTGATTCCCAATGCAGTGATGTTCAAGGTTGGGCATGGAGAGATAGCTGGATTGCAGGGGTCCCTGACCTCACTGTGGTGAATTCATAGTTGAATGTGCTGTTAGGAGGAAGGGCCTGGCTGGAGGAAATGGGTCCCTGGAGTGTAATCTAGAAGCCTATGTTCTTGCCGCTACCTCTTCCTCTCTCTCTGGCTCTCTTTCTTTCTCACTCGGAGTCCTGGTGCCCATGATGTGAGCATCTTTCCTCTACCAGGCCCTTCTACTGTGCTGTTTCTGCCTTAGAGCCAGCCAGCCAGCCAGCCATAGACTGAACCCTCAGAAACCATGAGCCACAATAAACCCTTCCTCCTGTAGGTCGTTGGTGTCACATGTTTGGTCACAGCAATGGAAAGCTAATACACTCCTCACACTTGGGCACCTGCCCAACACAGATGCTGCCTGTTGTTTTCACTGACCCTCTCAGCAACTGGCCATTGCACTAGACCTGCTGCTCTGTGAGAACCGGACAGGCCAGGGTGGCTTTCCTGATGGGCACCTCCTCTTAGCATGTCTCCTGCTCCCAGCTGAGATCTGTCCCTTTGATGGGACCACAGTGCTCAAGGGGAACCTGCACTTCTGTCTTGCCTGCTAAAAGACTGGGCAGCGCTGAGCTGCGGTTTGCTGGAAATCAAGCAGTAAGACATTGTGCAGCTCGACCCACACACAGAGCAAGTTCATAGGAAAGCCATGAGCAAAAGCAGGGTGCATGCATGTGTGAGTGCACAAACACCTGGCTAGAAAATCTAGACATAAACTATTTTGTGTTGCCATGCAAGTTTTACGTCTTTTTTTTTTTTTGTACTGGAGATTGAATCCAGGGCCTCCACACTGAGCTACACTTTCACTCTTTTTATTTTTTATTTTGAGACAATCTTATGAAGTTACTTAAATTGTTCAGGGTAGACTCCAACTTGTGATCTTCCTGTCTCAGCCTCCCAGAATGCTGAGATTACAGACGTGCGCTGCTATGCCCAGCCAATTTTGTGTCATAAAAGAGAAATTTTATGTTATAATCTAGCCTTGTTTTTATTTTAGGCTACATAAAAGAATTGGGGGACAGGCTAATTTTTGCAGTGTCTTAGGCCGCTGAAGATCTTAATTAGGCTGTAAACTCAGATTAGACCAGGATCCTGGGCAGTGTGGCCCCAGACACGGCTGTAGGAAGCCTTTCCAAGGTACTGCAGCCCAAGGGGCCAGGAGAGGGTGAAAAGGAACCAGTCGCAGTGGTCCCTACCTGGCTGCACATTCACACCCCTCACTGTCTGCTCTCAAACCTTATGCTTTTCAATGAAATAAAAACTGAGCCCTATTTTTCAAGTCATCCTTGACTGCAATCTGTATGGCTTCGAGGACCAGCCTGGCTTTTGTTCACTGTTGTACCGCCTAGCGCCCTGTCTGGCAAGTCTAGGGTGGCAAGTCTCCATTTGGACCGAGTATTTGCTGACATGACAGGGAAAGTGGAGGATTAAATGCAGAAACAGAAGAACTGCTCTACTGTGTGCTGCCTGGCAAGTCTGGTGTCAGAGAAGCAGAGCCCTGTCTTCCCTTCTGGTGAGGAGGAGAGGTTAAGGAGCACAGACACGCAGCTGCAGGACCGTAGACTGTCCTGCAGCACACAGGCCCAGCTCCAGAAGCCAGGGTGAGGAGGGCTTCTTCGGGGTGGCAGCCTGTGTGGCCCCCCACTCGGCTCCCTGCCATCCCCAACCTGAGCTGGGTCCATTGTGACCTTTGGCATCTAAAAAATGAATTCCTGATTTGCCAGCTAGGATCCGGGGCAGGGGGAGGTGTAGGGTCTGAGGGGGAGGAATGTTCCAGTGGAGATGTCTGGGTAACTTTTAGGATAAGTATGTCCCTAATACTACATTGAGACATACTTACACGAGCAATATTGGGTGTTTATCTGGCCTTCTCATTTAACTGGGCAGCCTGCAATTTGCTTCCTCTGGTGACCCTAATCCTGGGGCTTGCTCCCTTTCCATGTGGCCTGCCTTACACTGTCCTAGGTCCTTGGGAACCAGGAGTCACAAGATAGGACCCTGCGCTCAAGGAACCCACTCTGGAACATGAAAAGAGATCTCCAAAGCAAGGAAGGTGCTGCTGCCAAAAACTTGGGGACTCTTATTTGTGGGGGGAGTTGCTGGGGATCAAACTCAGGGCCTTGTACTTGCTAGGCAAGCGCTCTACCACTGAGCTAAATCTCCAAGCCCTCAGGGGCTCTTACTGAAATAGGGACAACATTAGAATTGAGAAGTGATCACAGACCATGGACTAGAATAAGAGGTCCATAAACAAACCTGAATTTTTATAAGAACATATATTAACATAGGACAAAGATGGTGTTAAGATCCACGAGAAAGGAAGGATGGTTATTCAATAAGCTATGTTAGCAGTGTTGTAAAGGTTTAATCTTAACAAATAAAATTAAAAACATACTAGCAAACTAATAGAAAACAAAAATGAAATATATACATTTTTTTGAGTGGGAATGACAAAGGACTTTCTACACAAAATACTCAGTAAAGAAACCATAAAGAGAAATTGTTATAACCATTGACAATTTTTTATCAATTTCTCTACTGTTTTTTAAACTTGTTTTCTGGCATTTTACAATATATAGAGGTTTTGGTTTCTATATAATGAAATATATCAGTGTGGATATTCCCACTATATAAAAGCACTTATGAAGTAATGGAGAAAAAACAAGTGTAGCAGTAGAAAAATGAGTAAAGAAAATGAATTGGTAATTCAGAAAAGAAGAAATTCATATAAATGAAAAATGAGCAACATAACATAATATTCAGTTTTGCTACTGATAATATAAAAATGAAAAACCAAACCTAGTGTTCATGAGGGTTGGAAAGAAAGATTCTCACTCACTGCTGCATGGATATATATTATAGCAACTTATAGAAACCAATTTGGCAACATGAATCAAATGTCTTAAATCTGACCAGCAATTGCTAGTAATTCATTATAAGGAAATAATGTTTATCAATATGACTTAACTAGGGAATATTTGTTACAACATAGTTGATAATACTCTAAAAACTGAAAAATATAAATGTCCAAAAATAGGCAATAGGTGAGGGTTTTACCAATATTCCCATTGTGAAACTTCATGTGCAGACCTTCATCTTAACACTGTGGGGTTGAGGTTTGGGGATTTCACTCAAGGAGTAGTGCTTACCTGGTAAGCACAGGCCCCGAGTTCGATCCCCAGCACCCCCCACAACCCCCCAAAAAACAACAACAAAAAACTGTGGGGTCTCCCTCACCCTGACAGCATTGAGAACATCCTCCAATTTCCTATCTTCCTCCAATTTGCAATAAGTTACCAACAGCATGCCTTAGCTGAGAAAAACAAAATAGTGTACCTTATAAAAATAAATAAAGTTGTGTTTTCTGGAAGATGGAGGCCAGTGAGCTAGAAGTGACACCTTATTATAGAATAATTCTATAAAAGTAGCTCCTGCCAAGTGGCTTGAGAACATTTCATTTCAAGAGGATTAAATGTCAAGTCTCCTACACCTGCCCCTAATCTCCCTTGGTGATCCAAGGATTTCCCTAAAGTGTCAAAATAAACTAATTCCATCTAACTTTTACTTTCTTAAAAATCCATGTGCAGTGACTTGACTCTTGCAAACTCGAGTGGCCCTGAGTGTGTCCCACAAACAGCTCCAGGCCTTGCAGCCTCAGCTGGGTTTGAAGGGCACAACCACCATCAATGAGGCCGCCACGGACAAGGTGCTTACTGTCTTGGAGTCTCCAAGTTCTTGTCCACAAAACAGGTCTTATTTCAGGAGGATTAAAAGAGAAAACTCCTCCAGACGAGAGCACCATGCATATGGCTGGCTGTCAGCTGTAGTCTCATCTGTCCCCTTTCACCATCTTGATTCCCCAGGATCCCAGCCTTCCCACTGGCTATGACACAGGTGCTGAGGAAGGGTTTGGGATTGCAGGCAGAAGCCCTGGGCTCTTATTTAAGCTGTTGTCAGCTAGGTGTGATCTGCAGCCTCTCTGGCCCGTGTTCCACTCCCACAGGTCTACGCTGCAGCTCTCCCTGTGGCCATAAGGTGAGGTATGCATTTCTCAGTTGGACCAGGGCTGGAAGAACCACTTGATGTTTAATTTGCATCTAGGTAGCTTGGTGGAGGTTGTAAAAGGTCCTCAGATGATTCAGAGAAGAGGGCACCCACCTGCCCTAGCACCCCCTCAAAGGTACAGACCTTCCTGCTATTTCCTGGTACTCAAAACTCCCAGCATCTGCCTGCCTCTTCCAGCTCCAGAAGAGCATCCTAATTCGGGCCAATTGCAGCAGCCACCAGATTTTCATTCTCTCTGCACAGCTGTTTCACAAGGGACACAGACCGCTGACCCATTCCTGCTATTTCATCTCCATTTCATTTGGAGTCTGTAGAGATTCTCGGAGAGAGAATGTGCCGGTCATTTGTGTTGGGGACAGACTGGAGGGTGAGCCATCTCAGGCGATGATGGCACCTGATCCAGGTTGACCAAACAACCAGGAGGGGAGAAGTTCCTACTCAGTGGCCAGATGTACATTGAGTGACACCCAGTCCAGATCTGGTGGTTTTGTGCACTCCCTAAAGGGCCTTGTTGGGGGAGAAGCCAGAAGGACATTATAAAGATAAGCAAGAAGCTTTCTCCTCCATGAAAGGCCTCAGCAGCAGCATCAGGAGCAGCTGGAAAGGTGGGGTGGGGGGTACTGCAAGGCCTAGAAAGAAAAGTATCTGGGTGGGGCTGCATTACGGGGCTTGGAGTCACCTTGCTGAGCAACAAGGTTGGGGGGTCCTATCTGGTTTTTGGTAGACCCCCCAAAGGAAGGAGCGACCCAAGAGGAGTGGAAAAGATGTGAGACTGGGGCTCAGAAGACATGAAAATGAGCCTTGTGCCTTGTGTAACCTTGGATAAGTCACCTCCTTTATTTAGTTTCTCTGTCTGTATGGGTCACTTTCCCATCCCTGGCAGAGAATACCTTTAAAGGAGGAGAGATATGTTTTGGCTCATGATTTTCAGAGGATTTAGTCCGTGGTTAGTTGTCTCCAAGGCACAAACGGTATGTCAGAAACGCAAGGCAGAGGAATCCTGCTCAGCCCATGGCAGCCAGGAAGCATGGGGGGATCTGGGGACAAGCCTACACCCTCCCCAGTCCACTTCCAGAGACCCGTGCCTTCCAACCGGGCTTTCAGGGAGATGTTTTAGAGCTACACCATAATACTTGTATAGCAGAGAGTTGGACTAGATGGAGGGATGCCAGATAGATTTCATCCCGGGGTCTGATCAAGTGGCTCCTGGGGCTGTGTTGGAAGGGATTCTGCGGGTGCACCAGGCCTCCTGGGAAAGGGCGCAATGATTGTTAGATGCCTGTCATGGGCATGAGCTTGGGTATTAATGATGTGTGCCACATATTTGCCATCACTAGACAAGATGATCTCCAAAGTTACTTTCAGTTCTAAAATGTATTTTTTTTAAATTTTATTTTAACGGTACATTTTACATACACACAGTGATAACATTCATCATAGGGAATTTGAACCTGTATGTGATATATCTTGCTGCTTCTTTTTTTTCAAACATATTTTGTGGCCCTGTGTTGTAAATGGATTTCAGCAAAGCCTTGCTGAGTCAGCATCCTATAATAAATTTTGGTCAGAACAGGTCAGTTCTCAAATTTGTTATGGAATGATTTTATAGAAAAGTTAGAAGTCTTGAGTGGCAAACTGGAAACCACATTCTCACTTGAGTTAATAAAGTAGAATTCTGTTGAATTGTTTTAAAATTTTCTATATGGGAAAAACTTGTTTACTTCTCCTGGGTACCAGAAACCTGACTAAAATTTCAGGGGCAGGGAGTGTTCTTGATTCAGGTTTCTGTTTGCAATAATACTTGGTAGGGTTATTTTTTCCTTATTTATTTGGTTCTAGGGATTGAATCCAGGGCCTCTTGCATAGTAAACATGCACTGTACTGTGGAAATACATCCCCAGCCACTGGAGGCTATCTTTAATTCAGAACTTTAGGAAAATGATAAAAAGACAATGTTGGGGAGTGACTATAGCTTTATTGAAAATGTAAGCATAGGTTATATTCATAGCAGCAGTGGGCACTTCTGGCAATTTTGAATAATGCTGCTAAGAAGATAGGTGTGCAATTCTCTCTCCCACTTGAGTTCTTGTGTTCACTCTTCTGGGGTTTGTCCTTTTTTTTCTTCTTAAAAAGATATAACTAAGATTCATCCTTATTGTTATTCATAGTTGGCATTCATTCTTTTTGACTGCTGTGTGACACCAGAGGATATAGGTACTGAGACAGCTCATGAACTGTTGCTAGCAGTGTGCACTGGTGCGATCGCTTTGGAAAACAGCGTGGCTGTATCTCAGGGGATCAATTCACAACCTCACAATTCCAATCTATAATTAAGAGAAACTCTTGCTCATGTAAAACTGGAGATGTATGCAAACAGCGCTAACAGCTCTTAAGTAATAGCAAAACCCTGTTGCCCACCAACTGGAGAGTAGTTTACTGAACTGTGGTTCCATGTAACAGTTTTCATTTCCTTCAATTTCCTGTAGTCCTACGATCGGATTGGGCTTCCTGGGGTTAGCTCCAGGACAGGAGGGATTTGGCAATAATCAGGACTGTGGTGATAGCCCTGCCCTGCCCCCGGGCAGTTGCTGCAGCCCAAAACAAGAGAGTTTTGGGGGCCCCACTGAGCAACTTCCCAAGGTCTCTGGGGGCACAGATAGGGAGAAGTTTGCACCTGTAGGAAGCAGTCATCCTAAAAGCTGGTCTTTTCAACTGCTTCTGTCACTGGGCTGAATCCAGGGGACAACCCCCCTACCCTATAAGGCTTATTGGGGCTACCATTTGCCCGGCACTCACTGCGTGCCTGCTGTACTGTGCACTTCACAAGTCCTGTTTCATTTGCTTTTCACCACCACCATGCAGGAGTGCCTGGCAGCAGGTGCCCAATACATCAGCCACCTCAGCATCTCCATTCACGGGCAAAGAGGTCCAGACTGGGTACAGTCAAGCAACTTCTCAAGGATGACACAGCCGCAGAGTGGCTGAGCCAGAATCAAAGCCCTAGACTCCAGAGCTGGTATTCCAGTAAAAAAAGACAAATCTCTGAGGGTTAGGGTAGCTCCCTCCTGATAAATGTTTCTCCAAATGTTCTAAAAATAGCAGCAGATCTTTCACGAAGCAAACAAAACTGGCAGCCTTTTCATTTTAGAAGGGGGGAAAAAAATCCATTCAGCTCCCTAGTAACTCCATTCAATCCTACAGATTAATAAGGCAATTACCTGGGCAGCATCCAAATTAAAAGAATCCTCCACATTTGTCTCTGTGAGGCACATGTGTCTGTGGTGTGGAGATGCACTCCTAAGTATGCTTCAGGGCCACCAGCATCACCCTCGAGGACAGGTGAAGGGCAGTAAGACCTAGCCTCATAGGCACCGTTGTGAGAGTCTCCCTGGTTTTCCAACTGGTTCAGCCACTGTTGTCAGTCACGGGGAATCAGGGACTGTGGGCAGACAGAGTTCTGGTCTGAGGTCCAACCTGGATATTTCTGATTCCCCAGTCTCAGGAAATGGGCAGTTCATCTGTAAACACAGGCACAAGCCAGCTCTCCTGGCCCCTCTTCCAGCCAGAGCCACCCTCCAGAAATGCCTAGAGTCTTCTAGAAATGCCTAGAGCCTTCCAGAAACACCTAGAACCTTCCAGAAACACCTAGAGCCTTCCAGAAACACCTGGGACCTTCCAGAAATCCTTAGAGCTACAAGCAGTCTCTTAGGACCCACAGCCCCTCCTAGGAGCCATCTCTAGGGCCCAAGAATGGCCAGCTTTGTCCTAATTCAATATTGGATCCCAAATGACCTCTGGTGACCTCTACCCTGGGTGTTTACTTTCCTTATCTCAATACTATTACTCCTCTTCAACACTATTACTTCTTCCCCAAGTTGGATTGCTCACTCTGGCCAAGGGAAACATGTTCTTCTTAACCCGGACAGTTCTAGGCACATAGTTGGTGTTAAAAAGACAAAACAAAAGAAAACAAAAATCGACAGCACATTATGTCAGCGTCACTGATCAGCAGACACAGTGGTTATGCTGTCAACTGGCCACTGCCAGGGCCTCTGCTTCAAGAGCCTCACGAAACTGAATCTCTGAGCCACAACACAGCAAGCACACACATGCCACTCTCCTGAGGCAAAAATGAGAAAACATGACATGCACACACACGCCTCTCCTGATGAGAGAATGAGCATGCTCGGTTGCCCATGAGCGCCGTCCTGCCTCGTTCACACCTGTGTAACCAGCATGATAATAATTGTTGCTAATAATGCTTGAGGACGTCCCTGAGCCAGGTAATGCCCTGAAAGTTTCCCCATAGACTACCTGACTTAGTCATTTCTAAGGCTTTATGCTTTTAAATATTTTGCAACTAGTATGTGACAGAGTCCAGACTGAAACCAGGCCATCTACCTCCTGGTAGGGTCTCACGGCCTTGGCTTTACCTATCAAGAGCCAGCTACTCAAAATAACGTGCACGTGTTTTCCACTGCGTTGTAAGTGGGTGACTTTGAGTTAGGGGTATTTTACCTACGTAATCTGTTAAGCCAGATATGAAATATTAACTGAGAGCAAATAAAAGCTAATGAACTCTGAGTAACATACAACATGAGTGACATAATATCCCTGCTCAAGACCAAGACACATTGGTTTCTTGGGAATGTGTTTTGGTAGAGGACCATGAACTAGTAATCAGCTTGAGCTCAGTAATGCCTGTTTCCTTGGGATGAACACACACACACACACACACACACACACACACACACGTGCGCACATGCACACACATACCCTAAATCCCTTGTTTGTGCCACTGATAGCAATTCACTAGCTGCCCCGGATTAATAGGCGATGGGACATTTTGTCAGCAAACAGATCAACTGGGACAACGCGAGCTTGTATGCAGAGCTCAGCAATCAAGGAAGTCACCAATTACCAAAATGTCCAGAATGGGAGGGAGTTTTGCCAACTTCCAAAGGCAGCAAATTTGAACCAGGTTGTAGAGAAAGAAAATCGGAACCACCGAGAGAAGGGAACCCAACTCGACTCACCTTGAGAAGGACCGTAGACTTGAATCTGAGTCTCCATCCCTTCTGGTCTTGCCCTGTGAGCCTAACTCAAGACACAAGGTAAAAACTAGGGCAGCTCATTCGGTGCAAGTGGCAGGCTCGGCATCTCAGGGTGCGGAGAGATGGATATGGTATTGAGGAGCAACCAACCTAGAAGAGGGGAGAAGCCGTGGCCTTGGGTTCCCTGGGCTCTCCAGAGAGTGGACATAAGGAAGGCCGACATCAGCCTGACGCCACCCCACTCCTGTCCCCTGTCTGGGCTGCCTCACTGCCCTGGGACGTGGTTCAGAGCACAGTGCTTGTGCCTATCTGCCTGCCTTCAAATCCTGGCTCTTTTCACTTACTAGAGATGTAGACTTGGGCTGTTCCTTAACCTCTTGGTGTCAGTTTATCCAGCTACAATGTGGGAATAATAACAAAGTCTCTTTTGGAGCATCACTGGGAGCATCAGACAAATAGACGCGTCTTAAGAGCCCAGAAGAGTCTGTGGCACCGGGTGAGCTCTCTCTAAGCCTAGGCTTAGCTATAGGCATCCCTGTTCCTTCTGGAATTCGGGTTCCACTGCTTCCTGCTCTGTCCTCTGGCTTTTCAATGTAATCAAGACCTCCTCAGTGACTTCTTCTGTAGCCTAAGTCCTATACCTGGTTCATTTTGGGATGAAGTTAAACTCCATGTCCCGTGACCTGGCTGAGCCTATCCTGTCCCACAGTTTTGCTTTCTGTGTTCCTGGCATTCAGCTTCCGTCCCTTGTGTCAGGCCTCAGCTTTCTCCTCTGCTGTTGCCTCACCCTGGCTCCCCACTTGCCTGTCTCCAGGCTCATTGATGCTCTTTCTTGTCCTCAGATGGACCTCATGTTTGGTAGGAAGTTACTCTGTCCCTGACCACCCCTGGGCTGACCGAGTGCCGAGCTGAGTTAATTGGCCCTGGTGAGATGTGTGCACCATGGCACCCCACCTGTCCTCTGTCCTGATGACTGTGCCTCCTAAATTAGGACCCCACAATGGGCAGCACCTTGGGACAGCAATGGTGACTTTTGCCTGTGCCCCGTCTGCTGTGCCTTCTCCTGTGCTCTCTTCCGTCTAGCCCTATCCTGCAGGCTGACCTCACAGATGGCTTCCGTAGGCTCCTTGGGCCCTCGCGTCAGCTTGGTTCAGGCAGGTGTGGGTGGTCCGGCGGAGACTGAAGGGAGAAGGACATCGGGGTCTGCGCCTCGGGCTCCCTCCCTGAAAGACAGCCAGGCAGCAATGTCACTTGCTGATGGCCAAGGCTCCCCTTCGGCACCAACAACCGTCCTGGGTGGAGAGCTGGCTCTTGTTTTATTCTACTTCCAGTTAGATGCAGGTATCTTATAAAGTACAGTGAAACATGAATTATTTAAAGGTTACTAGAAAAATTTAAAAAGCAATGGCTTATAAAATATAAGACCAGATTTTTTATTACTAGATTCACAGTCATAAAGTTATAATACTTAATTGGAAGAAATATAACACAGATACCAAAAAAAAAAACCACTTGCAAAAAACTACGCATGCTGCTCATGAAAATCTGCATAGAGGTGATTACTCCAGAGAATTGCTGCTGTATGTGTGGTTCTTGTCATCCTGTAATCACATCTAAACCAAAAGAATTATGAAAGGTATATAATGCTCATGTTAAATTCCTACACATACTTTGAAAGCACAGTGTGTACACTATAGTGTAAGGTTTTAATGTGAAGAACAGTTTGCTTTGTATTGCTAATTTAGCTAGGTTGGATTGTGAACACTGATACCCAAGGGATTCAGTGTATATGTAAACTGTATTAACATTTTTAAAAGTTACATTTATAGTAAAATCAGCCTTAAAAAGTATGTTGGCAGGTAATTTTAGCAGGCTCAGGCTGTTCGTTTTATCCTTCTATACAAAGTAAAAAAGACTAGTGGTGCTGTTTTTAAAATTCATCTCCACTCTTTTATCAGTAGGCTGCACGAAACATTTTGACCCAAAAAGTTAGTTCTGGATTCATTCTTTTCTAAATTTGACTATTCTTTTGATGAAAAAGAAAGCTGAATATGTTCATTCCAGTTTTAAGGTGTTTGGTGTTGAATTTTCACAAATATCAGAATTATCACCAAGTTCACTGATAATTGTTAACTAATGAAATGTGCTATCCCAATTTGTAGAAGTCCTGTTCTTTCAACCTTATGTTCTTTCTCTGCATGAAAGAATTAAGACCATTAAAATACTCAAGATATCAAGCAAAAAGACAGGCTGGTCTGAAAATGCTGGGACCAAAGGAAACATGAAGAGTTCACTCCACCATTCAAATCTTCCTGACAGATCTTTCCCATTAGATAACCATCACACTTCAGGATATGATCACAGTTGTTTATGATCAGCTTTCTGTATAATTGCATGATAAAGGAAATAATCTCAGCCTGGGGTTTTAGCTCAGTGGGTAGAGCTCTTGCCTCACAAGCACAAGGCCCTGAGTTTGATCCCCAATACCAAAACCAAAAAAACAATAATAATAATAACAACAACGATAATAATCTCAAATTGAATACATTGAGACTTTTTACTTCGTCACCCAGTACACTGAAAGTTTAGCTGACTCTTATCTATGGAAGGCGGGATGAGAAACAGGACTTTTTCTGTGAAAGAAGGAAGTGCTCGGTTGACTTAGATCCTACCGCAAGCTTCTTAGCTGAAGTAAGAACCCCGAATACTTGCTGGTCATTAAAGTGGCATTCTCAGGGTACCTTCTCGCCAAAACCTGAGCTTCACTCTACATTTGCTGACATGACCACGAACTTTGTTGTTATGACAATGGCCAATTCCCTAAACATTCACTGTTGATTGCTGTCCACCTCTCATCGTGTACTGGTGGCTGTTGGCAGACCCGAGCAAGTCTGTGAACCATACTTTGAGTGACACTGCTCTGCTTGATTTGTTTATTCCAACTCCCGTATTCCCTTCCGAACCACAGGAGAGTAATGCCTGCAATCAGTTGTAGGTTACTTCACTCTTCCTATGCTAACTCATAGGCAGCCCTTTATAAACTGTGATTTTGTATTTTCAGTAACCCTGAATTATCCTAGCCTAAGAATGCCACATGACTGCGCTTGGGAAATGGTTTCCGTTACAGCTGTCTCACATAGCATTCTGCCAGCACCGAGAAGATGGATGACACATGGTTACTGATAAACTGTCAGACGCTCTTTTTAAGAAATAAGATAATGTTTTGCAGGAAGTTAAGAGAAGAAGCCCAAAAGCTCACATAAACTCCTGCTCCTTCCTGAGATGGTCCTCGTCCTCTTTGGATCTGGAGTGCCAGGCTCACAGTGTGTTTGTGCAGATTAGAAGGAGACTCCAGAAAGATCCGGGTGTTCTTCGCATGAACAATACTTGCAATCTTAGCCGGCTGGTCTGCCCTGGGCTGACCAGGCTATCAAGGTGCTCTGTTAAGGAAGGTGACCAATTTAGGATTCTCTGAAGAAGCCAGTTATGACTCAGATTCTGTGGGAACTTGATAATTTGTTTGCAGGGTGATCTTATTCATGAACATCTTCCTTAGCATCCTGAATGCAGGAGGAGCATCCTTGATAGCTTGGTGCAAATAGGAGGTGTTGTGATTCAACGAGGTCATGGGGTTTCCAGGGGCAAATGCTTCTTTCAGTTCCACTGGATGTAATGGTGCCGTCCCTGGAAGGCCTGCAGGAGCACCAGCCGTCTGTAACTAGGAGCAGCCTGCAGAGCAGGGACTGGGAACTGGCTCTCCCTGGCTGGAGCTAGGCTCATTCTCATAGGTGGTATGCTGCCCATAGGGAAGGGAGAGTTCTAGGGAGCAGGGTGGAGAAACCAGACAATCTGCCAGTGCCTCATGATTCAGCCCTTCCTGCTGCAGAGGAGTGATTTTGTTTGACATGAATTCCCAGAATGCCTGACACACCCACAACAAGCCAGCGGGCTCCAACCCATCCCAGGCCCATGTGAGTGAACTGAGGGTTTCTGCCAGCTTCTAGCTTCAACCCCATTCCTGCTCCCTCCTGAATGGGTTCTCCCCCCTGGGAGAGCTGGTGGGTATAGAGAACAATCAGAGGCTTGCATGGAATTGACCCCATAATTCCCAAGCCCAAGAGAGGAAGTTGTTTTATGGGAACCAGCTTCCTGTCTTTGCTGAAAACTTGACACACCTTAACTTCTATTATTTATTAATCTCCCAAACAGATTGGTCAGATATTGGTTTGGTGGTAATGACAGGAATGTTGGCTCCGTAATCAAATCAAAAGTTTGATTTGGGGATTTTGTCATCGAGAGGGTAAGACTTGGTGGGCTTGGGAGAGGTGAATCGGGGAGCCTGGAGAAGGTGTTCTTCCCTCCAGAAATGGAGTCTACATAGACACATCTTTTCACGTGGCCTCTTGGGTCATCACCGGAAGGGAATACTCACTACATTTTGGAAACTGAAGAAATCTCAGAGACTATCACCCCTTTGTGTTAGGCTAGGACGCTGGAACTTAATGGGATGTGTGATTACTGAAGATCATCCGAGAAATGATGAAAGAAGGGCTAAAATCCAGGTCTTGTGGCTATGGTCCAGTGTAATTTCTACTATGCTGTGCTGCCTCTCAAAGTAGTCATCTCTCTACTCATTCATTCATTCATTTATTCATTCATCAGATATTTACTGAGTACTGGTGTCATGTGGTTGGCATTGTGATACATGCTAGATCTACAGCAAGACAGACATCATCTTCATGGAGCTTTCATATGAGAATAAATATGCAATAAACAATGACAAATATGATGAATGATAAGGAGTTGAGGGCAGTAATGATATTAGAGTCTACAGAAGCAGCCTCACCTAGCCCAGATGGCAGCGGCAGGGGTGAGATGCAGGCAGGCTTCCCTGAGACTTTATGGTGACCTTGAGCTGAGACTCGAGGGTTGAGTAGACAACAGGGAGGTGAAGGGCCTGGAGGTTGGGAACAAAGTTCCAAGGCAAGAAAGAGATGAAGTTTTGAAATAACTGCAGACAGCCCTGTGGCCTGAAGTGTTAGGACCAGACTTTTTAAAGCTGGCTAAGAGGTTCACACAGATGGGGAGCAAAAGTGGATGTAGGGAGTTAAATAACCTAAGTGAGCAAGGATGGGGGCTTGGGCCAGGGCAGGGCTGTAGAGATGGGAAGAAATGAAGGAGACGTCACGATATTTAGAGGGCAGTTTGGTGCTCAAGCAGTTTGAAGGTGGACTTCAGGGGTGATACCAAGAGTAACTCCAGGCGTTAGCTCAGATGGGGGAGATGTGGCAATTCCCGAATGTTGCCAGAGGAGTGGGCTTGGAGGTAGGGAAGATCAATCTCTGGCACATTATTCGGAGGGGTGTAGGGGATGAAGGACCCAAGGCCCAGGGAAGGCAGCTGGGTATGCAGGATTGCAGTGCAGAAAAGAGGGGGCTTTAGAAAGAGGAACTTGGGGATTATGTCATAGAGGTGCTAACTGAAGTCATAGGAATGGAGGAGCTCATTTAGGGAAAGAGATTAGGCCAGAAGGAAAGAGATAAATGAAGGAAATATCATGTTCTATTCCATTGCAAAAAATAACGTGTACCTAAGGACACAGTCCACCTTTATTTCTCAGACCTATGCTGGTGATTACATTACTGTCTCTTGGTTTCAAACCCACCCTCTACACTCAGCTTGAGGTGCTGGCCTGCAGACCATGCTTCTCCTTAGCCTTCAGGGAATGCTTGGAAGTGACTGAGAGGCTGGAGAAAGGAGAAGGATTTTCTTTTCCTGTTTGGCCTCTGGCTCCTCTCAGCACTGTCCAAGGTTGGCATTCACCCTGGCGGCGGCAGGTGGTACCAGGAGCGGCAGGTAATGCCACTTGTAGGGTTTATACCCTCTCAGATGAGGCTCGGCATGCTCCCTCAAATGCCAATATCTTTACCACCAGGTTTCCCTTAAGGTCATTTTCCCTGAGCCTCAATGCCACCTCCAGTGGCTCACAGATACTTCCCAGAGTAGGGTAGAGATGCCTGCCCTCCAGCTACAGGGTGCCTGGAGACAGGAGATCCCCCACTCTGCTGAGGTGGGGTTCATCATGTGGGAACTGGCAGACGCTCCATGCAAACCCCTGCACTACGGGACTTGACCAGAGTTTACTGTGGCTTCTAGTAGCCTTAGGTGTGTCCCTGGGACAACCCAATTGCCTTTTACATTCCTGCCTGGAACAGCTCCGAGGTATCCAAAAAATTTACTGTTTGTTTTAGCCAACCCTTGTGATAGGCCTCTGGCCTCCTTTTCTTAGAGAAGTTACTAAAAAGGATGTATAACTGTGAACACTTTTATCTCTCTGAGATATGTATGTAACTCCTGCAACTCAGGAGTGTTTGCTCAAGGACCTGGAATTTCATCCTTTTGAAATATTATCACCAGGAAGCACAAGACCTCTGTCTCCTGGTCTTGGTGGGAGGACAGAACCCTAACTTTGATTGTGGCCAGCTGGCAGACACAGCTGTCCTAATCACACTTAAACAACTCTCGGTAATTTTTCTCTGTAGTCCCTTCCCTGTTCTCTCCCTTCTCCATCCTTTATTCTCCCTTTGAAATGTCCAGTCACCTCTGCACAAATTGGAACGGTGCTTAGCTCTTTCTCCAGCTGTCAGGAGCTACTGGAAAAAACCTGTTTTCCTCGCTTTAACTAATCCCTACCTTTGTTTATCTCTGACAAAACCTTCCCCCAAACAGAGAGATGTTCAAAGCACAATCAGCAGCCATGAAAACAGCAAAGATCATAACAGGGGTTTAATTATTTATTTTTAAAATTATCTGTTTCTTTCCAGGAAGGGTTGAAGAGTTGTGCTAAAAGGACAAAATCTCATAAGAGTAATAAAATAAAGCAAAAAGGAAAAATAAACAGTCTTGACAGAATGACAGGTAGGGTACAGGCTAAGCTGCTATAACAAAGAGAACCCGTGCTTAAGTTAGAAAGCCGTTTATTTCTCTGTCAAAAAGCAAGGTTATGTTCCAGAGCGACAAGGCGGCTCCTTCATTATCGCCTAGCTTCTGTCATGGGGTCCACGATTGTGCTGTGGGCTAGCTCTGCCTCAGGAGGAAATGGGGTGAAGTTGGGGGGCATCGAAGACAGCATGAACCATCCTTTCAAAGGCAGAACTTGGAGGTAGTGTCCATCTCTTCCAGGCACACCTCACTGTCCAACCTTAGCTACTTGGCCACATTTACCTGGGAAGGAAGTGGAAAAGACAGTCTCTTGTTAGGTGGCCCTATGTCCAATGACAACTCTTACTATGAAAATATGTGTGGACAGAATTAGCGGGAAGAATAGACAAAAAGATAAATATCTAAAACTAAGTGTCAAGATTTGGCTGGCAATTGTAGCAGTCCCCTATCAAGAGGACATATTGGACATGCACAATGTAAACAGACACATCAGAGAGTTAATGAACATATCAGCTTTCTCCTCAGGAGTGGGATAACTTTGAGACATTCTAGAACATTCTCAGAGTTCCCCCAGAGGATCTGAGCTGCAGTTGTCTACATAGTGCCCTGTTTTCCTTTCCTGTCTCATTTCCCCAGCTTTCTGCTCCTGCTTCCTGGAACTACCTCTGACATAAGGTCCTGGTTTCAGAGTTTACTCCTGGGAGAGCCTAAACTAAGACCAGATCTGGGATTCCTGGAAATCCACAGGGAAACCAACTAACATAACTGTTGTATTTAGAAAGGAGAAGGCGAGTCAGTTCCTCAGTTAGGACAAATATTTCTCTATTTCCTGCACTTTCCACTCCATTTTACCACTTACCACCCTACTGCCCCGCCCTGCTGCCTGGTCTTTTGCGGTGTTTATGTTGGTTCTGCCTTGGACCTATAAGCTCAGGACTCTGTCCTCTGAGAGCCAGCAAACTGCCTAGCACGTTGTTGAGACTAAGAAAGTATTTGAATGACTGAAAACCTCTCCAGACTCATAAAAACCAAGGCTCCATGAGAAGACTGGCTTGGCCACTTGTTTCCTGTAGTCCGATCAGTCCCTTGGCCCCCTGACCACTCTCTGGTTTTCTCCCACAAACCCAGCTCCTTTCAGATTTTGGTTTCATTATCTGTGAGCAGAGCCCAAGGTTCTAGGAGAAGAAGCAAGTTTGTAAATGTTAAAAATATCCCCATCTGTGTGAGCCGGGCTGTCTTCCCCTTGGTCATTTAGGGCGGAAGCACTGTGCTTATTTCTACTCAGTTTTTCGTATCTTGCAAATCGAGACCTAAATGTAGCAAGGGAGAAGACTGCAGATCCCAGGTTACTCAAATCCTGCAGTGCATTAATTGATTATGGCAAGCCCCAAGCCCAGAATCGAGTCTGTGTTCCCATAAATTCTGCCTGGAAACAGCACTTCCTGTAGCCGGGAACATGGACAGGCATTGTGATTCCTGCTGCTCTGTGGAGAAAGACTTTGGGCTACAGGAGACTCTGCACAAGCACAAGCAAGCCAGCGAAGGGGGCCTGCAAGACCCTCAGCCAAAGGCCAAGCGCCTTCGCCCATTATGGTCTGGGGAGGAGGGTTTCTTCAAAAACACTTCAGAGTCTATGCCGAATTGGCTGTTTGTCCAGGCGCCTAAATTCATGTATTTATAATTGAGCCTCTGTGCTGCATCTATCTCAGGTGCCTTTTTGTAATTAAAAAATAAAGCAAAACCCAAAAACAACAAAAAACTAGCCAAGTGTGTATGCGATCTTTACATTTTCCCTAAGGTACAGACTTAACTCTGTACCTTAATTATCTATAAATTAAGTTAGGATTACACGTTTATGCTAGTGACATATATCTGTTACATAAGAATATCTCTATATTTAAGAAAATATAAATACAGAACATTGAAATCACCCACAAAGCACTCCTGGGAAGTAACCAGGCTAACATTTTGGGGTGTCCTTCCAGATATGTTAATGGCTTCGTGTTATTCCTCTGTAAGGATGGACCAAAACTATGTCCAATTCTAATAAGCTAGAATAAATATTTTAGCCAAATCTTTGTTCTCACATTTCATCCATAAATATCTCCAAAAGATAAGGATTCTCATTTAAAAATATGATAGTAATAACAACACCATTGTCACAGACAAGAAATTAAGTAATTCCAGGTCATCATCAAACACTTAATGTATAGATTTTCCCAACTGCCTAATAACAGTTTTTCTGCTGAAGGATATGTTATCCTTAGATCTAGAAAGGTCCAGATGTTCTTATTCGTCAGCCTTAGGCATTCCAAAAGGACATTTTGTATGACTGTGATTATGGAATGGATGGGGAAGAGGTGTGTGTATGTGTGTGTGTGTGTGTGTGTGTGTGTGTGTGTGTGTGTGTGTCTGTGAAAGAGAGAGAGAGAGAGAGAGAGATTGGCTTTTGTGTCTTTTGTTCTGCTTTGTCATTCAGGCTGATCTTGAACTCACAGCAGTCATCCTGCCTCAGCCCTGGAGTGCTAGGATCGCAGGCATGAGCCACCATGCTGGCACCACAGATCTTCTTAAAAAGAAGATCTGTATTCCAGTCTAGTGAAGTTTCTGCATGGGCCTGCCCACTCAATGCTAATTTATTTACTATTTTATATTTATCTATAACATTTACACTTATATAGTATTTATAATTTATATTGAAGTAGCAATGTAGCAGAAATAGTAAGACTCGGGTTCAAATCCTGACTTTGTCAGTTATTTGTTGCATGGTCTTGGGCAAACTACTACTCTTTTCTGAAATTCAGCTATCTAGAAGCATAATGAGAGGTGTATAATTTGCTACAACCATGAAGTAGTTCGGGACATAGTAGGTGCTCAATAACTATGTGTCGACTGAGGGAATATTTGCTAACTAGAATTTTTTTCAGCCACAAGATATCTTAGAGCACATCCTCTTTAGAACACTAAGTGCAGAGAAGATGTGAAACTTGATTTTCGTCATTCATTTGACAAACATTGATTAAGCACTGAATGTTAAGCACTGAAGACAGCAGTAACAATCACTACTCTAAAGAGTGAGGAAAGATGGACAAGTTTTAAAAAGCATTACACCAAACTGCCCATGATATTAAAGAATTACCTAGTACAGTGCCACCCAAACAGGGAATACCAGACAGTGGCAGGTATAGAACTTTTCTCCAAGTACAGAAAGTCCTAGGGGATGTGGCACTTCTTTAGAATTTCTTTCCCGAATGACATTCATATGCAGATGTGCTTCACATTCGCCCAGTTCCCAGGTGTTTGCACGCTGGCTTAGAAGTCATCTGTAATACGGGCAAGAAAGGAATGATAGGCATTACTAACCAAAACTAAAATCCAAGTTAGGGGTTTTATTAGAAGCCAGAATCCGAATTTATGACAACTTTAGCATAGAAAATTTCCTGGCTGAGTTGGCTGCTGGAGAATAAAGAGTTGCTTGTTTGATTCGGCAGGGATGGGCTGTTTCTGAGGCGCTCTGGGGCCGTCCAGGCCTCCGAGACCACATGCAGCTCTCTGTGCTTGAGATGGAGCGAGGTCTTCACAGCTTCCCAGACATTTTCATGAATCCAGACTACTTCTTGCGCAATTTGCTCGCAGTCTCTCTCTGAATGTCACCTGGCTTTCTCTCCCAGTAGATTAGATTCACTGAATGATCACTTACTGGGTGCTTTCTGTGCCCCAGGGATTAGGCTACGCACTATAGCTATGAAAAGGATTCGAGACACAAAGCTTCTAAGCAAGCAGAGGAGACAAACGTGAAACTAGCTAGTCACAACAAAGGTAGACTGCAATAAGTGTTGTAAAAGGTCAGGTATTGGGAAATCCAGGAAACAGAGAGATCATATTCAATTTAGAGGACGTGGGGAGGCTTGATGGAGATGGCGTTTGACTCAGCCTTAAAAGATATGTTGGAACAGACAAGCATGGAACATGCCCTTCTGGGGCTTTCTCATGTTCAAATTCATGAAATATAAAATTTGTCCACCACACAGGCTGTGGCTGTTCTCATGCTTTTTTCACACAGAGACTTCCAGACTCTGCCCCATTCTCTTCTCAGGGTCCACGGACTTCAGCTGAGACTCAGTGAGTGAGGTTTTTAATGAATTTTGCCTCTGAGTTTTGTATTTATCTGTCTTGCTAATCACCAACTGCCTTGATGAAATCAAGGTTGTTTATGCCGTGTGAGGTTTCCCAACTGCTCCCCAGTGTGATGCATTGCCCTGCCCCCGCCCTCCTGCATGGAGAGAGGGATTCCTTCACAGGAACAACCCTTTTTTTTGTGTGTGTGTGTGTGTGTCTGGGATCGAACTCAGGGCCTTGTGCTTGCCAGGCAAGCACTCTAACCACTGAGCTAAATCCCCAGCCCCCCGGGAACAACTGTTCAGCTCATCTCTTGTCTCCTCGTCCAGGACCTAGTCTCGTCTCTTACCTTCTTCATATCTCCAGTTTGCATTGCCTATAAATGGCTCTCTTCCTAGGGATAGAGCCAGGGTTTGTAGAACCCAAAACTTATTCACTCTTAGGAGCTTTCTTCAGGAAAAATACAGAGCTGAGGGAATAGTTTAGTGGCAGAGCACTTGCCAGACTTGGCTCTGATCCCCAGAACAGAAAAAAGCAAAGGAAAAGAAAAAAACAAAATTATACATACCAAATTAGGAACAGAAGTTAATATTTATTTACAAGGGGCCTGTGTAAGTGGAAGGGGCTTCGAAGCTTACTTCGCAGTGTGTCCACCTCTGTCCATGCTATCCTAAAATGCATGCCAGACACTCCCCCTGCTTTGCCTCTGCTCCATCTCTTATCACTCTGGAACTTCCTAAGGATGCAGTCTGTGCACACTGGCCCCACGTCTGCATCACTCTGAACTGTGCCCACCATTCTGTTGCAATGGTTTTCCCTAGAACACTGTTCACTTCCTAATTCCTAAAGCCCATGCTCTTTTCTCTGTCCTGAACTTTTTGCAAAGAATTTGACACAGAGGTCACCCTTTGACTTTTCCAGATGATCTCCTTCCCACTGGTGGGCCTTATTTGGGTTTCCTTCATGGCCCAGGTTATCTTTCCTTCCTAACTCAGTGAAGACACCTAGGCTGTGGCTTTTACCATTATGCCACGTAGCTGACCCATAATTATAAGTCGCTTACCACGTTTCCTTTATAAACGCTAGGCCCCAAGCCCAAGTTCTTTGTCTGAAGTCGCAATTACATGTCAAATCCAGTATGTTTTCCTGGCTGTGTCTATGGCAGCACTCCTTCCTGTCCTAGAAACTTCTCTGTTTCCTTTCTCCTCTCATGGTCTCTACTATCTTAGACCCTAGAAATCTCCCTCGAATCCACGTGGTACTGTGTATTCCTCCTGCCACTTCGTCTACTTCAGTTTTCTCATTTGCATTTGGATGACATAAAGTGTCTTTATGGTTTGGAGCTGAAGAACCTTACAGCCGGGTGTAAATTGTCCCATGAATTAATGGCAGGCCAGACCCAGAACCTGGGTTTCCTGCCTCTTCTTGGTGGCTACCTCACTGTTTTAAATCCACTCTAACCCTTTTTGGACACTAATGCCTCATTCATCTCTCTCTCGCCAAAGGAAACTCTAGTCCCTGGCCTGAGATGTCAGGGCTCCAAAAATCTGGCCACACGCAGAATCTCAGCTTTATCTTTCTCATGACCCTTGTTGTATAATCAACTGTGTTCTTGGATGTTCTCAGAACACGAGCACATGTCTATGGAATTAATTTCTTTCCCCTGGTATGTAGTAGTCTGGCTCTTTTATCACATCAGGCGTGATGTGTTTACTATTATTTTGTGGTAGTAGGAATTATACACAAGGGAGTGTCAAGGTACATCCCACACACACACGTGTGTGTGTGTGTGTGTGTGTGTGTGTGTGTGTGTTATACTATATCTATGTATGTATTCTTTAAAATTTCGAGACAGGCTCTTTCTGAGTTTTCTAGACTGGCCTCGAACTTGCAATTTTCCTGCCTCAACCTCCTCAGAAGCTGGGATGACAGATGTGTGCCGCCACACCTGGGTGTTGTGTTTATTTATATGTCTACATTTGGCACTGTGGAGATTCCCCAGCATCTACATCCCAGATGACTGGAAATCCAATGAGCGATCCCCTCTATTGATCTGTGACACATTTCTGGCCAATGGCACGTCAGGGAAGTCTGCTGGGAGAATTTTTGGAAAGTTCCCATGTCTTGGAAGACAACATGGAAGAATATGTCCTTTCTGCCTCCAGATGTCTGGATATGACCTGCCAAAAAGCTACAGCCTGACAGAGGAAACAGAAAGAGTCTGGGCTCTTGATGACATTATTAAGCAGCACATCAACCAGTGCTGGAGCCTGGTCTGCTTCTGGACAGCCTACTACGGGAAGCTGTACATTTCCTCACTGTCCAAGCCACTCAGTCACAGTTTTCTGTAATTTGCAGCCTACAGTACCAGGAAACAAGTATTTTGTTTTCAATGTCACACACTAAACTTCTTGAAACCAGCGGCTATATTCTTCTCTTTAGCCCTCTTAGGGCTTTGCACGCAGCAGATACACAAAAAATGATTGTGAAATTAATATTTGTAGTATTTCTGATATAACTTGTAAAATCAGTTGTAATTTAGAAAGCTATTTATTCTCTTTTAGCAACTTATAGATAACAAAATAAAGCTTAGATAGATTAAATAACTTGTTTAGGGCAATTTCTTACTCAGTCATAGCAAGTTCTGACTAGCGTGTACCCCTTTGCCCTGAACCCTTGTCTGTTACTGCCCTGTCGGTTAGGGTCCCAAGTACCAGTGACTGTGACAAGGCGTGAAGTAATCAGGCTAATACAAGTCAGTCATTTCTGGCTCAGAGCCCAGGACTGAAACCCCTTCTTTTCCCAGTCCCGGTGCACTGTGCTGGAGTCATGAATACCTTTAAGTACGAATTGTATGTGCAGAGGTACTTTCCTAGGGAGAGGTATGATAGCTTTTTTTTTTTTTTTTTAGAAAAAAAGATTCCCAAAGGGGTCTGTGTCCCCTAAAGCCTAAGAAGCTCTATAATGTGTTATTTCAGAAGTGAAAATAAGTGTTTTTAAAAAATGTTTTTTGAGATGGGGGACTCCATATGTTCACCAGGCTGGTCTTGAGCTCACTATCCTCCTGCCTCAGCCTCTGAGTAGCTGGGATTATAGCATGTGACACCACACCCAGCTGGGAAAATAAAATTTTAAAAATGTTTCTCATTCAGTGGACTTAACCTCTCCCAATGTTGCTTTGTATTGTCACCCAAGGGATCCAGTGGACCAAGGACCTCTTCTTGCAGAACATGAAGCAGGAGACCTAGCGGATCTAGGCACCTAAGGGCTGGTACTTCTTGTCAGGACCAGTGTCACAGGAAAATTCAGGGCTCCTTCTAGACAATTTAAGAATTTCAAGATGGTGACAAAGAGCACTACGCTGAGCACCAGCCTCTCCTGAACTAGAAGTTCTGTGTAATTATATAGGTTGCACACCCGTGCGGCTGGTCCTGCCTCCAGTAGCCATGACTACACACGACTGCCTGGCCCATTATGCTGTACTCCTTTGGACGGCCATGTAGTACTTCATCCATTTTGGAGCGCCCAGAATGTGCTAGCAGTTGCATTAATTGCAAGAATTCACCCAGTAACTCCGGGCATCTTCCATGTAACAGGTCTTTTTTTCTAGATTCCGGGGATGCAACTCTCAACATCTATGTTGGGCAGGGATAAGTAAAAAATAAACAGGGAAAGTATCTGACAGTGATGGGTGCTGAGCAATCAATTAGCATAAGGTGACGTGACTTAAGGGGACTTGCTGGTAATTTCAGGTTGGGTGGCTAGGGAAGACCTCTTTGAAATGACACTTAAAGCTCCACTGAAAATAGGGGCCAGCCAGACCTTCCTCCACGGGGAACGAAGCGTCATCCTAAACTTGAGAAACGGAGCAGGAGCTCACGGCGGACCCGAGCGCAGTAAACGCCAGAGTGCGCAAGACGGAGGTCAGGGGAAGAGGAAGGAGGAAGGAGCTCCCGGGGACGAGGTGAGCAGCTCCGAGGGGCCAGGTCCTCTTGGGTCCGGGGCTGTTTGAGAGCACAGCGCGTGGGGAGGTCCCCGCGGGACCCCGGCCGGCCTGCAGCAGGGCAGCTCCGAGCCGGGCCGCTCGCGTCCCCGGACCTCGGCCAGGTGTGCGCGGCTCCGGGCGCCGACGTGGCCGAGGCGGGGCGCGGGGTCCCGGCGCGCCAGACCCCGGCTCGGGCCCGCGGGCGCGCACGGCGTCGCGGGGGCGCGCGGGGCCGCGGGCGCGCGCGAGGCGGTGCGGGCGGCGTCGCGGGCGCGCTCTTCAGCCGCGGGCCGCCGCCTGCCGGCGAGTCGGTCGGTTACAAAGGCCGCCGCGCCCGCCCTCGCCGTTTTCGCCTCGCCGCACGGCCCCGGGCGGACGCGGACCCCAGAGCACGGCCCGGGCGGCGGGCTGTCGCGGTGACGGCGCCCCGGGCCGGCTCCCTCCGCACCCCCTCCCCCCGGAGATGAGCGGAAGATGTCCGTGTCCGGGCTCAAGGCCGAGCTGAAGTTCCTGGCGTCCATCTTCGACAAGAACCACGAGCGGTTCCGCATCGTCAGCTGGAAGCTGGACGAGCTACACTGCCACTTCCTGGTGCCGCCGCCGGGCAGCCCGCGCTCGCCGCCGCCGCCGCCGC
>PVJO010020469.1:0-31913 GCA_004026905.1 Hystrix cristata
AAAATTACAGTACTTTGAAAAAGGAGATGGAAGAAGATATCAGAAAAGGGAAAGATATCCCTTGTTCTTAGGTAGGAAGAACCAATATAGTGAAAATGGCCATACTCCCAAAGCTGTTATACAGATTTAATGCAATCCCAATTAAAATACCAATAGTATATCTCACAGAATTAGAGAAAACAATCTTAAAATTCATTTGGAACCAAAAGAAAGCTAGACTAGCAAGAGCAATTCTGGGCAACAAAAGCCAAGCAGAGGCCATCACAATCTCTGACCTGAAATTATATTACAAAGCTACTGTAATAAAAACAGCATGGTACTGGCAAAAAAACAGACCCCAGGACCAATGGAATGGATTAGAAGATGCAGAAACATGTCCAAACACTCCCAATCACCTTATCTTTGATGAAGGGGCCAAACAACTTCACTGGAAGAAAGATAGCCTCTTTAAAAAAATGATGCTGGAAAAACTGGCTCTCCACATGCTGAAGATTAAAACTAGACCCCTGTCTTTCCCCATGCACGAAGCTAAATTAAAATGGATTAAAGATCTAAATATTAAAACAGAAACCCTAAACCTGCTGGAAGATAAAATAGGTAGAATTCTTGAAGACATAGCTGTAGGCAAAAACTTTATGAACAAAACCCCAATTGCCCAGGAAATATCACAAAGAATCAACAACTGGGATCTAATCTTATTAAAAAGCTTTTGCACAGCAAAAGAAATCACCAACAAAGCAAAGAGACAACCCACAGAATGGGAAAAAATTTTTTGCCAGCTATTCCTCTAACAAAGGACTAATATCTAGAATATATAAAGAACTCAAAAAAATCAGACCCTCCCACATTTAAAGACCCAATCCAAAAATGGGCAGCTGAAATGAATAGACACTTCTCAGATGAAGTAGAAATGGCAAACAAACATTTGAAAAGATGTGCAACATCACTGGTCATTTGAGAGATGCAAATGCTGGAGGGACTGTAGAGAAAAAAGAACCCTTCTCTACTGTTGGTGGGAATGTAGACTACTGAAAAAACAAACTGTGTGGGGGTCTCTTGTTCCTTCTTCCAAGAGAACAGAAATGAAGGGCTAATCTTTGAAGAAACTGAGTTAGGATTTTCGAGTTCTTCCCCTCAGAAGACCCTCACATACTCTAATCCTTCCGCTACTATACACCATGGCACGTTAACCATGCACTTTCGTTCAAGAATGTACTGCACATATCAACTGGATATTACTGATTTAATGCATGTTCATTAAGTATAATAATGACCAGATGGACAAACAATTGCGAATTAGATTTGAAACCATGTGTTTAATCGCAGTCTATCTCAGGATTTTCATAAAAGATCACTTCTATTGGCTAAGCAGTCAGTATATGTATGATTATATTTCAACTTCTCTATTACCACAAATGGAAGTTTTTATCTTGAGTTTTTTCCCCAAAGTATTTGATTTGTCTGTGCAAAACATGTGCAATATAAAGGTAATAAAATAAAGAAAAGAAAATGAAAGAAGAGCTCTGTGATAATTTATGTGGTTGAACTTGATATTTGCCTTGAAACTTCCTGACATACAAGGGAAAGAAAAAGAAAAATATGGTTAGTTACAACAGGATGTCTCTCCTTATTATATCAGAGCACAAGCAGAATAACATAATTATTTTAAGGGACATGGTTAAAAACAGAGGAGCTTGCATTACCCACTCTGGCTCTAGTTAATCTGAGAGTGGAAAGGATGCATGTTTAGGTGGACATGGAGAAATAATGAATGCATTGTTATCTTTACTTTAGGTGTTAGTTTAGGGCTTATTCACCATTCCTGGGCCTCCATGAACACGATTACCTACCTTATTCCTTTAGAAGGCAAGCTCTTAATTGGTTGTTCGGAACAAGCAACGATGTCCAACTCCTAAATCTCTATATACTTCATAAGGAGCCTCAACAAATAATACCTGTGATAAATTTCTCTTTTGCTCTATAAATATTTCAACTCATCTTCCAAATTTGGAAAGCCAATCCTTTAGTTTTAGAAAACTATTAGTATAAAAACACACTATTATATTTTTGAGGGAAATGGCAGACTTGGTTTCCGTAAAGTAATTGAGTCACCTATGTAAAAAGTATCAGTTTTATGGTGTCTATTTTCTCCCACTCCAGTGCAATGCATGCATGACAAACACTTGGCTATTTGCTCTTGTAAAAGCCATCCCTGGCCCTCCAAATCTTTCCACAAGACATTGTAACTTTTTTATACTTGCCTTGCTGGCCCATAATCATTTGCATGACTGTCCACCTCATTAAACTGGGCTCACTAATTCAACCAATACATGATTTGCTTTATCTACATATTCCTGCTTTTAAGACATGGCCTAACACACATGAGAGTTCACGAATTATAAATACGTTAATGAATGAATTGAAGAATACACTTATTATTATTGGTATTTGTAATAGCAATTAAAATTCTTAACTAATTTATTGAGTGCTTTTTACATTCTGGCGTTTGTGCTAAATGCTTTACATATAGTATCCTCTTTATCCTCATAATATTCCTAAAAGATAGGTATTATCCTTAACAGATGAGTCCAATATATCTCTGACATTCTATTTTTAATTAATAGGTGTTTGAAATAGATTTAACTGTGTGTCTTTCCCACCAAATTCATATATCAAAGCCTGAATCTCCAATACCTGAGTATGACTGTATTTGGAAACAGGGTCCATGGAGATACAGTCAGCTAAGATACTATCAGGTGATACCGGAATAGAGTTGGAGGGCAATCAGATTCAATTTGTGATCTTATAAAGAGGAAAAATTTGGACACAAACTCACACAGGGACCATTTCATGTGACAAGTAAAGTTATGCTACCACAAGCCAAGGAACCACCAGGAACTAAAAGAGGCATGAAATGGATCCATTCCTAGCACCTAAGTCTCAGAAAAATGTAAATGATTTTTTTGAAAGAAAACATGTTCATGAAGAGTCATATTGCTTTAAAGTGAAATGATCTGTTTTATGATGTTTCCATGGATAACTGTAGTAAAAGTTTATAGACTTCTTTTTGTGTGTGTGGGGAGGTTACTGGGGATCGAACTCAGAGCCTTGTGCTTGCTAGACAAGTGCTCTATCACTTGAGCTAAATCCCCAACCCTAGACTTCAAATTAGGATGAACATTTTCAATAATTCTGACTCAAAAAAGTACTTTTGATCCAAAGTTATTTGAAATAAAATGAGCCCATTATACAGAAAGTTTAAAAGTACAATCAAATGAAGGCTCCTGATTGAATAGTTTCCTGATTTACTGTATCAGCTCTGACATCAGTGCCATGTAGGTAAGAAATTTCTGGAAAGAATGTGAAAAATGAAAGAGTAATAAGGTCCACCCTGAAAAGGTATGGATTTGTTTGATGATAAAATTAGGATCAGAGCTGGGAAGGGCTTGGCATCTCCTGCAGGGGCACATGAGCAGGTCTGGCTTCTGTTAAGGAAGGCACAAGTGAAGTAGGCTCTATAAACATGCTGCCCAACTGAAAATGAGGTTGCCCTAAAATAGCAATAGCATACCAGTTTCACTGAGTATCCCAAAAAGGACAGGCAATATTAAATGTCCATAATTAGGCATGGTTAAAATTAGAATCATATTATAACTAGATAAAACACAGCATTTTTAATCAGGGAGCATCATTCAAGCCAGACATCTAGGAAGTAATCCTAAAATTATTTTATAACTTGTGTCAGAAGATTAGTACAATATGAGTTCACAGTCAGAAGAAATAATTGAAAATAGGTGCAGCTGAATTTAGAGAACTGGAGTTGTTGAAGTAGATATGATTATTACTCAATCTTCCTGGACTGGGTTTAGAATATGTGGTTGTATTTTATTATCTCTTATGTTACCAAGAAATAGACAAACTAAGAAACAAAACTTTGCCGAAAACTGCAAAGCCAGGCTGGGCAAGCAGATAAGTGCATTGCAGGAGCTTTATTGAAAGAAAGGCACCGACTCAAAAAAGCTTGTGTAGAATTTTATTCTTGAAATGGCTGTAGAGGAAAGAAAAAGAAGAAGGGAGGGAGCAGCAATGGAGAAGGCTTTGAAAAAAAGGTGTTTTGGGTTGCCCTGCAAAGAATGATAACTAAAGTCCTTTCCAAATATGCAACTCTTAACTGGTATGAAAAAATATATATATAACATAGCTTTCTTAGACTGTTCCTTGAACTTTGTTTCTACTTTGTTGGCTGAGCTTTATATAATACCCAGATAGGAACTCATAGTTTATGTTAGTTCTTTAGGAATAAAGTGAATTAAAAAGTGCCTTTATTTAAAAAAAACAATCTTTACATTATGTATACAATGTACCAATACATGTTCTTGGTAAAAATAATAAAAAAATTTAAAAAAAATCTTTAAATTCAATTACTTGGTATTTACCAGCCCTCACATCTCATCTCAATGACTCTGCTCTTTACAAAACTTTAAATATGAGGACAACTCACTGTTGGCATCAAAGAGGCCAAGGGCAAAATCCAGAAAGCTCAGATATGTTCCATTAGAAATTCATTCCAAATTGCAGAAAACCATCCCTTCATCAAAAATGACAGTGAGTGAAGAAATCAGAAAGAAATAGAAGACAGCGTTTTGATATGGCAGTTTTGACCTACTAACAAGAATTTTAGGTTGTATTTTGATAAAACTTAAAAATAAATTTAAAAACTACTTTAAAAAACTTATGACATGTTACCAACACCTTTATCCATACCCATACCTAATCCCATTCTTAAATTTCATCCTTAAGGCATAGGTTAAATTTCTAAAATTAAGTGAAGCTTGGGAAAGGGGTAGGTCAGGATTAGAGAGAGGGTCAGCTGAAGTTATACTCAGGGTGGTAGGAGTGACTATGTAGCTCAGGGATCCAGTAAAGTTAGGAATGATGAGGGTCAGGAATGGGCACAGAGAAAACTGATATGTATGCGAATCTATACTGAAACTGTGCCCAATAGGGTTTAATTGGGAGCAGTGTTACATAAAAAGAAGAGCAGGAAAATAAGGATTCTGATACTTATTTATCTTGTCCCCCAAATCTTAAGTGAAAGCAAAGTACATAGATCTACAACAATTCTTAATTCTCTAATACCCTGCAAATTCTGGATGTCTCTCATTTTCCTGCCCTGGATACTTCTTCTCAAATCTACTAGTCTATTCCACAATCTCTCTAATCACATCTTTTATCTCTGCTCATAAAGCTTCTTCATGACTTGATATGTCACATGCTGTGATATTGCCAACTCCCTGAAAGGTTTAGTTTATCTTCACCTTTCACTTTACTTTAAACAATAATTTTTAAAAAGTAGTCCATGACATTTATCCTGTATCCGGACTCCAGATTCTGCACAACACTCTTCAGATGCAGTGAGAGAGACAGAACCTTCTTTGTAAACATAAAAAGAGCCAAGCCAAATAACAACCATACATTAATCTTTGTCCCATCCCTCATATATTCCATGCTAATGCTAGAAGACAGCAACATTTTTAAATGTTTCAGTTGCAAAATCAATATGCCATGGCAAACTAAACAATGGTCATGTTGAAATGTCACTAGACAGAAAAGGACAGAAGTGAACATCTATTAGGAAAAAGTGAAATGAACTTCTCTCCTTATGCCGTATGTTAAGGCAAACTTAATAGTACCCCAAAATTTGCTAATGGGATCAATATTAAATGTAATTATGAGTCTATTCCTCCCCTTATTTAGGTACTGTGCAATGGCAATGTTCCAAATCCATTGCTAAACTTTACATTAGTTTGCTTTGCTGAAGTAGCAAGCAACCAAATCAAAAGTCTTAGTGACTGACAACAAATATTACATTTTCCTCATGTTACTTGTCAGTGCCTGTAGGTATCTTCCATGGCTCTGTCCCACATATTCCTCTCATACAATCCAGGATTAAAGATCAGTCCCTATTTGGGATTTATATTCTCATGTCAGGAAGTTGGTGAGTACATGCAGTAGTTCTTAAAGCTTCTATTTGATTGAAGTAAATATCATCATCTGCTCATATTTGTTGCCCAACACAAGTCACATGACAAAGCCTAGTGTGATGGGCTGGGGATATAAACTCATGCTATAGGAAACACTGTAAATCACATGGCAGTGAATGGATTAAATCAAGAAAGAGGAGTATGCAGCTGGGATTGATGACACAGTCTATCGGTTATCCTTGATACTGTAGGCCTTAAGAAGTTACTGAAAGTTTTCTACTTCTATAAAGAGACCTGTGAATTCAGATTTGTGTTTAACATTGATTGGTAAATTTTGAAGGGAAAATGGTCCTGCAGCAACATAAATCACCTTCACAGCCCTTGTCTACTTCAGTATGGCTTCCTTACTTAAACACTTCATCTTTGCTTTTGTTGATCATATTCTTCTCTCCTTTATCGTCAGCTTTTTCTTTTTGTGCTCTGTTTCTCTCCAGCAAATAAAATCAGGTCAGATCCCATACTCTTCTCCTTATCCTCATGGTCAGTTTCATGGAAGAGTTGTGTCCAATTAGCAACTCTGCTCCCTCAGTGAACATTTGGGTCCACTTCTTCATGTTCTTTCATTCTACCAAAAGTCCATTTAGAAAGGCCATTGGTTTTCCATGAATTCCCTTTACAGTCCTTATTTACTTTGCTTTCTATTTTTTTTTCAGCATTTGCCACTTTTGATTGCATTCTTTTAAAATCTCCACTCTCCCTTGATTCTAGGACCTACCTCTCTCCTGGACCCTCTCTGACCTCTCCTCAGGTTTGCTCTCATACTCTCCTTGCTTTCACTTTGCAAAGTGCTGTGGCTCTCCACAGTGCTATCCGTGGTCCCTGTTGTTCTTCCTGTTTGTGCTCAGTCTGTATTCTCCCAAACAAAATGTAGCCACATTAAGAGTTTAGAGGCTAGTTCAATCCTTACCCCTGACTTTAATTCTGAGCATCTGTGAAGCATTATACCAACTATACCATGTTTCCTTATACCCCAAGAACTTCATAGCCCTTTCCACCATCCAGAAGACCCTCCTCTTCTACAGCCTAACTCTTATTTAGATTTTAATGTTCAAGCATGCCCTCCTCTAGCTCTCCACTGAGTTGACAGCCTCCTCTCCTGTGCATAGCTCCTTCATGACACCACCATACCCTACTGCCAAGGCTAGTTTGCTCAGCTCTTTCAGGGTAGAAACAGTGTTAGTATTTACATACTCAGTGACAATTCCATGCATCACAAACAGCAGATCTTCATTAATGCTTTTTACAATTATTGAATAAAGAATGACTGAATTAAGGCGATATAGCTGGGATAGATAATAGGGAGCAGGGAGATAGCTTTTTTTTTGATAGATCTTTTGCAAAAGGGAAAGGGACCAAGAGATGGAGGAAAGAGGTGAGGTAAAGGGGGTTAAAAAAAATTAAGATGTGTTATGTACACGTACCAATTCCCCACTATGAATGTAATCACTATGCCCTGCAAACATGTACTAATACAATTTTTTTTAAAAGAAAAAAATGAGAGCTGAAGAATTATGTGCATTTTTAGTGTTTCCTATAAAGGAAGATGATAATAGTGGTATGTAAAGTGTGAGAATATTAATTATTCAAAGTCTTAAAAACTTGCTTTGCAGAGAGACAAATAAATAAGACTAAAATGTAACAATATTTTAATATAACCCAGGATAATTTATGAGATTTTCAAACAGTGAAATTTAATATAATTATCTAAAATTAATTTTATTGTGAATTATATGAATAACCTCCTTATAACAAAATATCCCACATGATTTAATTGCCCATGTTCTCATTTGTATTTATGATATTTTTGCCAAGAGAAACTTTAATTATCTTGGACGGAAGAGACAAGGAGTTTAAAGCAGAGAATCAGGACCATTGGGGACATATGTATCCATCTATCTATCAAGACTATTTTTTTTTAAACAAGGATTTGACCTTACACAATTCTGGCACTAGTTAAAAATCAGTTACCTAAGTCTGTCGTCTGTATCTGATGCCAGGATATTAGTGGAGCTCCTCATCCCTCGGACACCTACAGCTTAAGGGAGGAGACTTTGATTTTGGCACGTGTTTCAGAAGTTTCAGTTCAGTTCATGTTTGGCAGGCTTACACACTGAAATGGCAAAATAGAAGATTCTGGAGAGAGCAGTGTTGCTCATGTCGTGGGGCCAGTCAGCAGGGAGAGAAGGAAGGAACTGGGAAAGGAGACAGCCTCTTCCACTTAAACCCCAGTGACCCGCCTATCCCAAACAGGCCTCACCTCCTAACAGCAAGTCAGCAACAGCGGCGCCCTCCCAATCCTGATTCAAAAAGCCCTGCCTAGGTGCACATGAGGGCTTTGGGGGACAGTCTTCCATCTAAATCATGATGCAGGGCTTAAAATCCATGAGGCAGGCAGGAAGAAAGATGGGCGTAAAGTCAAGGAAACCAAGAAAAAGCAAGAGCTTACAAACACAAGCTGACATCTGAAATAACGGGACAAAACTTGTGTCAGTTCTTGCTGTTTCTGCCCTTAGTGGTGTGGGTTTCCTCGAGAAGTCATGGAGCTTCATTATGGACATAAAAAAAACACCTATCTCAGCAGTCAGAGCAGCTGTAAGAGCATCCAAAAGATGGCTGAGGAGCTGCAGGCCCAGCGACTGCCTCACACAAACTGTGTGAGCCACTATATCGGTGATAGTGTGTGTGAACTACAAAACAGCTGCTGTTTCACTTCTGCCCTGTAAACCGCACACAAAGAATGTCTCTTGCTCCCCACTCTAACCAGAAACATACAGAAAAAGTAATTCTGGGAAATGCAATTCAGCCCCACCAAGACAACCGGCCTAAGAAAACTAAAAGTAAATTATGTTCATCCCCCAGTGTTCTTGCATGATTGCTTTCAGGAACAGTCTTGGACACCAAAATCCACGAGTGCCCTCATGTCCTTTATATAAAATGGTGCGGTATTGTATACAATTTCTGCCTATCTTCCACATACTTAATTCATCTCTGGATTCTCTAAAATAACTAATGCAATGTTAATAATTCTATATTATACTGTTTAGTGAATAATGGCAAGGGGAAAAACATCTGTACATGATTAGTACATACATATTTCTTCCAAATATTTTTTAATCATTGAGTCTGTGAATGTGAAAATGGAAGATAAGAAGGACCAATGGTATAAACAATGTGTTGTATGCCAAATGACATTGCAGGCTGGCATACAAATACTGGTAATTACAGTGTATTGATTTTCTGTGTGTTTTATTCCTCATGCATCAACTCACAGCCTGATTCTACTGTTATTGCTCTTGTTCCCATACTGCATCTATTATTGTTCCCATTTTTCAATATGGAAACAGAAGTCCAAAGCGGTCAAGTCACCTATGTGCCTAAGGTCACAGAGCTAGGAGAGGCAGCAATTAAGCCACACAACTGTGCTGCTCAAGAGCCTCTGCCCTTAAACATATGACTCTGCACCGCCTGTGAGAAGTGAGCAAAGCTGTGGCAGGATAGAATCAGTAAATGGCACTGTGGCCTGTCAAGTGCAAAATGGCCTATGCCACATCAGTCAGTGCCAATCCTCTTGTGAGTATTAGAATATTACTCATCTGATTAAATTTTGCTTGAATTTATGTTTATATTATTTATTTTATTTTATGTTGTATAAAATCTATGAAGTGTAAATAATTCATTCACCATTTATATTTTAATGAATACTGTAATTTTTATAATGAAAATAATTAAAGTCAGTATGGCTGTTAAATAGTGAACAGCTTTGCTCATATTGGGACAAGCTTGAGTATTTCTGACAGAGAGCAGGGACGTGACAAGCCAACATCTCTTAGTATATCATTAATAAATTAGAAGATGAACAAGCTTATTAGCAATAAGTCAGTGAATCATTATTTAAACCCAAGAGGAAATACTTTTTAAAAAAACTCAATCCCTATGATATGACAGATTCTTTTGTCAGATAATATTACATACATGAATTAAAGTGCACGCAGTTTTTCTCATTCATTGATAAAAAGTCAGATTTTCACAATGAAATGCTTCCTCTGTTTCCAGGGACAGGTTTTTTAAATGTCTGGAACATGCCCATGGAGGCAAAGGCAGTGGGAATCAAGGCTGTCTGCTTGGAAGTCTTCTGAGACTGTGCTTGTGCAATCCTGTGTGTAAGTCATCATTTGAAAATGAAAACGCATTGGGAGTTTTCTGTGACAGTGACTTTTATTGCACAAGTTCCAAGCTGCTTTCGATCACTTGACCACTTCCCTCCTACAGGGACTCCCCACATTTCCTTTACCACACGTTCTGCCTTGGGAGAAGCCTGGTGTCTGTAATGCGTGCATTACCTGCCAAACACATCGGGATTGCACAAAGCACCAGGGTATGGTTCCTATCCCCACTGGCTCAATCCTAAACAGCCAGTTTGTATGAAATTCTGAAACTACAACTTTCTAAAAATATCTTGCTTTATATGAAGTTATTTTCTCCCAAACAGCTCATTAGAAGCATTGTCTGCATATCATTCACTTGTTCTGGACCAGGGAGCCTCTCCCACCCTAAACTCTGCATTGGATGATGCTGGCCCCACCCACCACAGGTCCAACGAAGAGTAACTTCTTCTGGCCTACTGCTGGAAATCTTCTATCATCACTCATCAAATCAGAGTCCCTCATGGTTCCCCATGAAACTTTCCCAACTTTTCTACCTCTCCCAAATCAAATCAGTTCTCTCTCATTCTTGCCAAATCCTAGCAACATCCAATCACTGTCTTCTGCCCTATCTCAAAACACGTCTGGATTTTTATTTTACATGCACTTTATTTTACTCTTGGGGAAATAATGACTACATAAAATAAAATATTTTCCTGGCCCCAACACACAGTTGTTTCTCTCTCAATGCTCCACGGGTTAGGCCTCTGTCTTTTTGTTCCTTTCTTCTTCTTATTTTTTTTTTTTAACTTAACACAAGGTACTGCTTACAGAAGTACTGCCATTATAGAGGGATTGCCATTGCCTCTTGTAAAAGTTAAGTCTTGAGCTCTATTTCTGCTTCTTTCACTAACCATGTGATCTTGTTCCAGTCACTTAATCTTTCTGATACTCAGTGTTCTCATTTATAGTGTGTCACCAATAATGATAATAAAATATAGCAATAGTCATAATAAGATCTAGCACATAGAGTGCTCACTATGATCCTGCACTCTTTTAAGAGTGTACATTAATGGTTAATAATGCAGAAGACTGATTTTTTGTAGCATATAAATGTCATAGAATACTATGTATTTACTAAAAATAATAATGTAATAACATGAAACTATAATACTATGGTTTATAACACTAAGTAGCAAGCCAAGTTATAGAACAAAATATATAATGACTATTTATATTATAATGATACAGTAGATCTATAAATAATATTTTTTCTCCCTTTTTATGTCTGTAAATGTACCTGTATACCTACTCATATGCATACATGCAAGGTTTGAATTTTTACAAAGCATGCATTTATGCATTATATAGTTTAAATTTTTCAATGAACCTTTTAAAAATAGAATAAATAGGGAATATGACTATTAAAAGAAAAACTGACTTTAACAAACATGCCAGAACCAGCAATTTAAGCAAATTAGTATTGTACTCACGAAAATAGAAACTGAAAATTATTTTTATTCCAGTTATGATTATAAGAATTACTTTTATATACCCTTTTTTAGGAAATGCCAACTAAGTCAGGATTGCATTTTTCTGAATATCCCCAGTGAGAACACAGATTTCTAATTTGGGGATGTCTGATTTTTTTAACAGACAATGGTCATTTGTCATCACTACTGATGAATATAATTGCTAATCAAGCTGGGTAATGCTGCTTTAGTCAAAACTGTATCACAGACATTTCACACTCATTCAAAGAGACATAATTTTTACAAAGTGTTTTAGAGGAAGAGTTCACTCCTTTTATACCACATAAAGACCAAAATACATTTCCAAATTCCATTTCGAATCAATAACCCCAATTATACTTTGTGAGAGAAAATGGATATGAATGGTGTAGATACTATGAAATAAACAAATGAGCACTGACTTCATTTCTACACACGTAATCAATGATTTTCTTAACTTCGGAGTTAAACCAGAAAGTCCCCTTTCTACGTCCATCAAATATTTAAACATTTTCTCTAGGTACCTACTGTTTTATCTAGCATCTCCTAAAAATATTTAGGCCAAGTCAGAATCCCTTCTCACCTACTTGTGTTAAGTAGATAATTTTTAAATTTTATTTCACAAATATCTCAGACATTTTTTACCATGGTCAAGATTTTTGTTGCTCCTACTGTTATTTTGCTGTGTTTCAAGAGAAGTCTCATCACTTAATGTGAATTTCACTACTCAGATTTCACTCTTCTAGTTAGTTCCGATTGGAATGAGTGCCTTAACTTTTTGATAATCTCATCAGTTTTAGAAGTTACTAGATAAATACATATTTATAACCTTAGAATATTTTTACACCTTCTTTTAATAATGTTATTCCTGTCATTACTTCTTTTCCATAAGTAATTTCAAAGGTCAAGTCTCATTTATATTCCTTATAAAGCATTCTTGCTTTGAAATGGAAAATAAAACCCTCTTTTAATTTTACCAGTTACCTGGGACAGCAATCGAAAGTGCTGTTTATTTCACTTTGAAATCCAGTGCAGTAACACTCAGTTTCCTACCTTCACCTATAGTATGTATCTGGCTATTCATTGTGACTTATCTATGTGTTTTTCATCCAATAAAATAGGGCAACTTCTTTGTGTCCAAGCTTAATCTCTTAGCCCACTCTTAGAAATTGTCCTGCCATTCAGATCCATCCATCAGTGCTACTTTTCACCCAGATTTTGCTCTTCAGCATTTAACAAACTTGGGTCTCTTCCACTGAAACTTGAGGATGACGTAAATAGACACGCAGACAGACAGACACAGACACAGACACAGACACAGACAGAAAAACTTTATCCCTAGTTCTCTTCCTTGTTTCTGACCAATCATTTGCCTTTTTCTTTAAAACAATCTTCTTGGTCAAGTAGTTTTAACAGGTTCCTTCAATTTACTCATTCTCACTTTTCTTCCAAAGCCATAGTGCTCAGGCTTTCCCCCTCAGATACTCCATTGAAAGGGTTTTAATTATAGTCACTAATGACCAGCCATTTTCCAAACCCAGAGAAAAATTTTCAGGCACTTACTTGATTTCCTTGGCACTGTGCATTTCACCACTCTGTCCCACTTCCTTCTTGAGGCCCTACCTTGGCTTCTGTGAAATCATGCTTTGTTCCCCTTCCGCCTCCAATTCCTTTTTGTATATTCCGTAGATTTATCATTTAAAACTTGATATTCCACCATGGACCCTATATACTTATCTTGATCATTCCTTCCTTGTTCAGGAACTCAACTACTACTCTGGCCTCCTGGCATCCTGGACTCTGAGCTGAGATTTGTTTCTAGAGTGCCAATCTATACTCATCAGGTGGCTCCACAACCCTCTTAGCCTCTGTGTTCTATTTTTGCCAAATGCCATCGCCCAAATGTTCAAATCAGAAGTACAGAGTCCTTCTAGAACTTTTTTCTTTTTCACTTTCCATATCCATTGAGCTTTCAGCCTTGCCAATGCTATTTCTTAAAGGTTTAGAAAAGTATTAATTTAGGGCTTATTTTTGCTTCTGATCTAGATTTCTGTCAATGCCTCACTGGATCCCTGATATTAGTTTCAATGTCTTCCAACATAGTCTCTCTAATGCCATCACAACAAACTTTCTAGTACACAGATCAACAACACCACACCAACTTCCCAGATAAAACCCAAACCCTAAGGTTTTACACAATCTGGTTCCTTCCTACTTTGCATTCTTTTTTTTTCTACTTGCTGAGGTTTATTTTTTATTAACAATACATGCTACCAAACAAAAAATAGAAATGTTGAAAAGAACACTTTATCTGTCCTCACCTTCTATGTGGGCAAGTAAGGCAACTAGGAATCTCAGAATTCTTACTGAATAATAAGATGATTATTCGGGCTAAAGCATATTTTTGGAGCCCTTCCATATAAGTTATTACAACAATAACTTCCAGAGAAGGAAAGCAAACATTTTGCATTCTTATCTTCTGTCTAAACTTCATAGGCACCCCAAGATCTGGCTATACCTAACTTGCAGTTTTGTAAATATGCAATACTCCTTCTTTCCATGCCTTCCCATTATTTTCTGTCTTTTTCCTCCCAACTGAACTATTATTTCTTCTTCAAGAACATGTTCTATTAAAATTTACTTTATCAGACACTTATCAGTCACATCAAATTGTTTCTCTGAAATGAGAAACCATAAGTGTAAATAAGGACAAAGAGGTATAATAGTATGCAAAAAAAAAAGATAGTATTCAAAAGAGAGGAGAACTAGATAGGGAAAAGGGGAATAAATCAGGAAGGTTAAAAGAAAAGTAAGATTAAAGGGAAAAAAATGGAAAAATGTAAATAAACTTGTTGCAAATAGAGAGGCGTGAGTGAATGGAAAAGAGGGAAGGGGAAGAGGGGGGAAACCAAGATATATCATGTACACCTACAAAATAACCATGTTGATTATGATCATTATGTATACAATGTACCGATAGATGTTCTTGGTTAAAAAAAAAAATTTACTTTATCTGAATTTTTCTGACCACATTACCCAGAAATGAAACTCGTAAGCTTTCTTGGGATTCCATAGATCTTTGCCTTTCTTATTATGTTTGTTATAGCAGGACACTTTTTCGCAAATTCTCAAACTAAACCAAACCAAACTTAAAAGTAGAGGAGAAACCAAAAGGAAAGTTAAAGCTAGTGGAAAATCCATTAAGTTAAAGCTAATGGACTATCCAAGAAGTGAATTTTAAAACATAGCTAATGTAGTAGTTTAACCAATGTCTTTAGGAGTCCATTCTTCTGTATCTTTATCTTTGTTCTGTGTTAGCCTTATTCAGTGACAGGCTGTCTTCATATAGTGGTAAAGAGGGCCACCTGGTGCTTTTTTGAAAATTCCATCCAAAGTCCTAGAACAATTTCTCATTCACCGAGCCTAGATTACTAAATGATCACTTTGGTTAGGACAATGAGATAATCTGATTGGGTGGGCTTAGGTTACATCCCTGTGAAGTGACAGCAGGTAGGGTCAGTGTCCTGTAAACAATGAATTGAGAACAAACCAGAAATGATCCTACCAAAAAAACGCTGGACACAGACAGTAACATATGTTTACTATGATATTTCCCATACTACATTATTTCACTGTGTATTTATCTCCCTTGCTCACTGAATTGCGAGGCTTTCTGGAGCATGGATTAGATTTTTATCAATGTATTAAATACAAAATATATGACATAATGGGAGATTTTAAAATGTCAAGTAAATAAAAAAATATTCTTTCAATATTACCCGTCTTTGCTACATGTCACAAATCTACATTTTGGTATTTTGATGGGTTCTGTCTTGTCACATTAGTAGCAGGGGCTAAGTGACAGAAATAATTTGGAATTAAATAAAACCAGGACTGGAGAAATAGAATTGTTCACAGTTTTAGCAGGCTGTTTCTCCAGCTTACCTGCTGTAAGCTCCTAAGCAAGGAAGTTCACTCTTCTGAACCTTAGTTTCTTCATCCTAAATGGGAATTGCCAGTGTTCTAGTTAAAGATAAACGAAATAATGAGATAATCTTAGAATACAAAACATTCCCTCACAGACTCAGACACATAATAAACACTCAAAAATATTAGCTGCCATTATTGGCTTTATTGTTCCATAGCCAGAATAGAAAAGATAGAGCTAAAATAAGCTTCATGCATAGAGTTGAAATACAAAAAAGTCTATGGGTATGATTGCCACAAAACAAAATATTTTTACTTTCAAGTAACAGAAAATTCACCTAAAAGTAAGTTAGACTGAAAAGGACTTCTTGTCTAATACAGCAAGGAATTTAGAAGCTACATGACTGGGGCTCTCTTTTCAAAGAAGAGTTTTCCATTTTTGAAATTTGGAACCTACAAAGGGTAGGGCTCTGCTGGTTCTTCATATTCTCTCAAGGCATATTTCCTACTGTCCTTTTCTAAATTACTTGGCTTCTTTTTAATGCAAATATTTTTAGCAACCCAGCTCTCCTCTGCTCCATCTTTGTAGTCTCCAACTTTACCCAAGCTTCCTTTCTGGCTAAATTCAAAACTTCTAAAATCATTTATTTGGCTGTGTCTTTTACTCTTGATTCTCAAAGAAGAGCTGGTTAAAAGCTGCAATGCCAAAAAAAAAGCTGCAAGGCCACCAGTGATGTTGGCAGTACCCAATGCCACCATGTGATGTTGGGCTTCCCTGAAATTTCCTCTGCCAGGTTAACTGGTCCATAACCCTTAATCTCCATCTCCAAGAAATTCTCTGGTGAAATGTAGAAAACTTTTCTGTCAGTTCAAAATACATATGACCTGGAGTCTAAATGCCAGTGGTATCCTTCCCAGCTGAAAACACTTGAGCCTGGTCTTTACCCAATGCATTACTGTCAATATTCCGGTCTTCAGAGCTCTGACCAGAATCTCCCATCAAGCTCAACATACAGCATTCTAGAGCTGCTTCTACATCCGGCATCTCTAAACTTTTCCAAACTCTTCCTTCAAACTGGCTCCAAAAGCTTCTGAACCATATGGCAAAGTAGACACAACAACAACTCCACTTCTCATATCCAAATCTGTTTTTGTTTCTTTCTTGTCCCTGCAGCACAATACTTAAATGAGGAAAGGTTTATGCTTTTAAAAATTAATTTTATTAGTACATTTTTAATATATGTAATGATCACATTCATCATAGAGAATTTGTACGTGTACTTAATGTATCTTAATTCTTTTTTTTCCCTATTCCTACCCCTGCCCTTCAATCCTTCTTCCTCTCCCGAGTTACAAAACTTTGTTTCCATTGCTCTCTTTCCATCCTTTTTTATTTCTTTTAAATCCCTCTTTTCTTCCTTCTCTTCCCCCGCCTATGTTTGGGTCACAGTTTGTAGAGGATTCAGTCCACAGTAGATAGTTCCAAGGCAGGGCAGTATGACAGAGGAACATGGCAGCAAGAAGCAGAGCAACTTTTTTATTTCTAATTACATTGATTTGGGTATTTTCTTTCCTTTTTTTTAATAAGATTGGCTAAGGAATTATCTACTTGGTTTATTTTTTTCAAAGAACCACATTTTTAATTTATTGAAGTTTTTGTATTTTTTTAGACTCAAGTTTATTAATGTCTTGCTCTTTATAATTCCCTTCCTTATACCAGCTTTGGATTTGGATTGTTCATGTTTTAATAGGATGTTAAGGTGAATCTTTAGGTTGTTTGGGCAAACTCTGTTTTTCTGATGTAGGCATCCACAGCTATAAACTTCTCTTTTAGTACTGCATTTATTGTGTCCCTTAAAAATCTGGTATCCTATATTGGCATTATCATTTGATTCTATGACATGTTTAATGTCTTCCTTGATTTCTTCCATGATCCATTGATTATTCAGGGGCATCTTGTTCATTTACATATATTTGCATAATTTCTTTAGTTTCTTTGGGCATTGATTTCTTTCTTTTCTTTTTTTCTTTCTTTCTTTCTTTTTTTTTTTTTTGGTTTTTTGAGATAGAGTCTCACTCTGTAGGTTAATACAGCTTAATAATTATACTAGTAAAGATAGAGGGAACGGGGAATGTGAGAATGAAAGAAGGAAAATTTGAAAAAAATTAAACAATGGAAGATGAGAAGGAGGAGAGAAAAGTGGGATAAAGGATCCTATTAAGAAATAGAGAGTAATTAAAAGAATTATATAAAGATAACCAAAAAAGGCACAAAAGAAAAAAGAGAAAAAAGAAAAAGGCGAGAAAAAATAAATGAGAATTAAAAAGGCAAAAAGAAAAAAAAAGAGGAAAATTTCCCACTCCTCCCTCCAAAAAAATGTGAAGAAGATAAAGAGAGAGTGAGAAAATGAATTCAAATAAAGAAAAAAGCTTTCTGTTATTATTGACTGAGTGGTTTCTTTCCAGGATCTGCAGTTTTGAAATCCAACGAGTCACAGTTTTCTCCATCACCTTTGGATTTATGAGGTTCCCCTCCTTCCACCCATTTCAGAGGCTCCTTTTTCTCTTTACCCCAGGCTGTGGCAACTTCCCAAGCTGAGGCACATCCTTGTTTACATTGGTAGATGGGAAAGCAATCAGATTCCTGATGTGTGTTGGGAATAGACAGCAGGGCAAAGGTCCCAGCAACCTGCTGTACTTAATACTAACACTCTCAGAATCAGCCATTTCTGAGAGCCACACAAGCCAAGTTTGGCTTCTCACCACATAGGGCAGGCCCGCATGTCCTTCCCAGTCTGAGTTTAAAATTCTCAAGGGTCTACGTCTAGTTCACATACTCTGTACAACAGTTTCCTGTGGCTGTCTCTTACCCAGTCACTGTGGGAGAGTTATTCTGGAAACCGTGAAAGGCAGTTCAGTCTGCCTTAATTAATCAACCCCTTTGCAAAATGGTGTCTGTCTAAACACTCTCTGACATTATAGTGGTTGCTGCACTGTATTTCTTTTCCAACTGTTGCTTGCTATATGGAAGGAGTCCCTTCTGGAGTAAAACCCTATGCTGTTTTTGCACATTACAATAGCTGTAGGCTTTTCTTTGGCCTGCACTGCTGGCCCAGTTCATTGTTTCTCCCTGGAGTTCCCAACCCCAGGGGTTTGCCTTGAGTCTGCAATAAAAGTTCCCTTTCTTGGCGTTAAGGTAAGCTTTCAGAGTGCTTTGTTTGCCTTGAGTCTGCAAAAAAAGTTACCTTTCTTGGCATTAAGGTAAGCTTTCAGAGTGCTTTGTTCTTTTCTCTGCATTGGGGTTCATTTCTCGAACTTCTTTGTAACTTCTAATTTTCCTGTCAGTTCCTTCCCAGGTCCTAGAGATCTAATTCTTTTTGTTCTTCACCAAGTTATTATTTTCAGGTGTCTGGATTCTGAGGCTTGGAGAGGCTGAATTTTGCCACTGATTGCTACTCTGCCATCTTGATCCTTGAAGTCTACTATATTTTGTAGACATTCCCAAAGTAATACATATTCACTGTTGCAATTCAATACATCAACAATGTCTACAATAAGATTACTATTCATTTTACTTCAAATTTTATCTTCTTGTATATATAAATCAACTGAGGGGGCATGCTTTTTTTAATTTACTTATATGGTGTCTTGTCTCCTCAAAATTGAAATACTTTGTATATTTTGATAGCATTTCCTTTGCAATGGATACTCATTCTTTCCACAGTGTAGCATACCAATTACCAATTTATTGTCTTTCAGCACCACATTAACGCATCTTTGCCCTCTGTTTTGAATCTGGAGCTATATCTTTAAACATGTCTCCTTTATCACCTAGCTCAATTTTAGGCTTTGTCAATAGAAGGTGCTGGAGGGACACTGTAAGGTCGGATATGGAGGAAGGGGCTTCCTTTACTATCTCTGGAGTGCTACTTTTGGCACAAACAGCTAGTTGATGAGCTTAGGAGAGGTCCAGTAGTCTCTCCTTAGTAGCTTGTGTCATGAATCTACCAGTTTTTCTGCTGCAAGACAGTCTGACCCCATGGGCCATCTCTGGCTCCATTCTCAGCAAGTTTCTTACCCCTGGCAGGCTTCAGGATGCTATGGTAGCCACATCTCCAGAGATCTGAATCTTAGTCTTGAGCAGAGGACAAGAGTTGTTTCAAATTCCGAGTTCTTTTCTTGTTCAGATTTCTTTATAGATAATTTCTGTATTTGCTACTTTTGTACTTCTTAGAATTCTCCTCTCTCTTTTGAAAAGTTAATCTTTTACTGGTAACAATTCATATCAAATTTCTCCGTTCAAATGATTGTTGTGGTTTCTTTCTTCTGTTTGGCCCTGACACAGATGTATATACCATAATTTAATTTAAACATATCTCATTGGTTTTCTTTGTATGTTTTGTTCTTTTCTATTTATAATTTAGCAAATATTTATTGAGAATATACTACATGTCACATATTATTCTAAATAGTAGGAATACTGTGGTGAATGAGACAAATAGGGAGCTTACTTTATGAAGCATACAATCTAGAGCATGAACTCAGATTAAAAAAAATCAATAAATATAAAATTCAACATAAGGATAAATGTTGTAGGGACGATATAAATGTTTCAGGGGGTATTGATAAAGTAAAAATAAATCAGTAAGTGAGGGGTTATTGAAGTAAAGTCAAGAGTATCAAAATTAAAACAGAGTAATAGATTATAGAATAGTAAAATAAATAGCTTTTCTGATTTATGGCATCTTCAAATTTATTTACCTTATTGAATACTATCACAGCATTCTATATTGTTTTCTAAAATTAAAGTCATTGCCTTGATCAGTGTATAGCTGGATACAAATATCAAATCGCACTCTGAATAGCATTTTCTAAAAAGGTTCTGTTTACAGGAATAATTTAGTAAAGTCCTCATTCCTCAAAAGACAGAAATAAAACCAAATTTTGATATAACCGGAGCCCCTAAATCAAGAATTAAAGCCATAATCTTCATTTCTTTTTCTCCTTCTCCTTCTTTAGTGAAAAGATTCAAGATCTGGATCATCATTTTTTGTCTTTCTTCTTCTATCTTTTCTTTCTTTATCAATTGCCTTGCACATAACTCAAGTCCCACCCAGTCCCAAAGTCAGACTTGTTCATTCTCACCAACATCTTACTAGGTCAGGAATCATAAAAAATGCCATCAGGAGTCACATAGATTCACATTACTTTTATGGCCAATGATGTTGAATATTTTTTCATGTATTTATTGGCCATTTATGCTTCTGAAAAGTGTCTATTCATTTCAATTGCCAATTTTTGATTGGGTCTTTTATTTTGGGGAGGAGGTCTATTTTTTTGAGTTCTTTATATATCCTAGGTATTTGTCCTCACTGTCCAAGGGACTAGCTGGCAAAATGTTTTTTCCCATTCTGTGATTTATCTCATCACTCTGCTAGTTGTTTCCTCTGCTGTGCAGAAACATTTTAATTTGATATAATCTCATTTATTGATTCTTGATGTCTTCTTGTGTAACTGGAGTTCTGTTCAAAACCCCATGCCTATGTCTTCAAGAGTTTTACCTATTTCATCTTCTATCGGGTTGTTTCTGTGTTAATATCTAGGTCTTTGATCCATTTTGATACTATTTTAGGATACAGTGAGAAGTATGGCTGTAGATTCAATCTTCTACACATATACAAACAGTTTTCCCAGAATCATTTGTTAAAGAATGGCTGTTGTCAAGAAATCAAACAATAACAATTGCCCATGAGTCTGTGGGAGGAAAAGCAATACTTCTATACTGTTGTTAGGAATATAAACTAGTACAACCACTACCGAAGTCAGTACAGAGATTCCTCAACAAACTAAAAACAAAAATTTCATTTGACTCCACTATCCTGCTATTACATATCTTTTCAAAAGAGATAAAGACATCATATTACAGTGATACATGTATACCCGCATTTATGGCAGCAGAACTCAGAATAACTAAATTTGGAAGCAGCTTATGTATCCAGCAACAGATGATTGGATAAGGAAAATGTGATACATATACACAATGGAGTTCTGATCAGAAATAAAGAATGATAAATCTGGGTCATTTGTAGGAAAATGGATGTAGCTTGAGACCATCATGTTAAGTGAAATAAATCAGACACATAAGCATAAATATCACATGGTTTCTCTTACATGACTCTAAAATATAAATAATTTTAAAAGCAAAATAAAAGATAGGAATTATGAAATAGAGAAATAGATCCTCTGCAAATGCAAAAGGGAACTAGGGATGGAGGGAACAGGGGGTATGGGAAGGCAATGACAAGTAAAAATAATGACGATGTGTTGTACACATGTACCAATCCTCACAATAAATGTTATCATTATATACTGCAAACATGGACAAATAAAAAAGAGTCAGGTAGATTCAAATGTGGTGTCACAGACCTGTAATCACAACACTCTGGGAAACTGAGGCAGAAATATTAAAATTTGAGTCCAGTCTGAGCAATTTAGTGACTTAGCAAGACCCTATCTCATCACAAAAAATAAAAAAGTCGAAAAAGTTTAAAAAAATAGAAAACATGAATGCATTAAGTGACAAGGCACAATTAAAATGAAACGGATAAAATACAGTCTAAACCATTGACTACAACATGGCTGAAAACATTATCTTTGGGCAGAACTGTAGCCTCGGGCTGCCAATGATCTCAAAAGTTCATTCTTAGATTTCTTTGAGCAAATTCTCCAGAGGAAGAATATGACTGAACATATCACTCACCAATGGCAAGTAAAAGCATCATGTGGTATAAGGCAGCAAGCAAGTGCTATGTGTCAGAGTAAAATTCCTTAGAGGGAGCTAGAGAAAGGTAGACATTGGTGCCTTAGGATCAGCTCTTTAAAAGAGCCAGGTATTCCAATCATCCATTTGATTAATCTGAATTTGGTCATTCAAGCAATTTTAGTACAACTATCTACCCTGAGTCAAAATGAACTATTAAAAAATTTTACTTACTCAAAATTCCATTCCTTCCGTGAATAAATATGTGGCAAATAACTTCATGAAGGAAAATATAATAATTTAGTTCACTGTGATCTTTCTCCACATTGATTCTAATTGAATAAAACTGTTGAAAGAAATGAGATGTTAGAACAGGGGTTGGCACGCTTTTCCTATAAAGAGCCAGAGATTAAATACTTTAGAGTTTTCTGGGTGTGGTGGTGCATGCCTGTAATCCCAGCACTGGGGAGGCTGGGCCAGGAGGATCGCTGTGAGTTTGAGGCCAACCTGGGAAACACGGTAAGTTCAAGGACAATCTGAACTACATAGTGAAATCCTGTCTCAAAAAAAGAAAAAAATTTTAGAGTTTGCAGGTCATAAGATCTCTGTAGCAACGACCCAATTGATGTCATTCGAAAATGCCACAAGTAATAGGAAAATAACAAATAGTGATGGCCAAGTTAGAAAAAAAAACTTTGTTTATGAACACAAACAATTAAGCTTTATATAATTTTTACATGGTATAAAATAGTACTCTTCTTTTGATTTTTTTCTTTTAACAATTTAAACATACAAAAACCATTCTTAATCTCAGCTCAAGGTTAGAGTTGGCCCAAAGCTGTAGCTTATCAACACTATATCAGTTATTATTTAATTTTGTAGCAATTATATGAAATGATTAATGTAAAATAACACCTGGCTCAATACTTCGTACATAGTAATTGTCTTGATTACTTAGTAAATAGTAGTAATTACTTGTTATGTAGTGGTAAAGGATTTAATTCTCTAGCCTGTCTCTATCCTATCCTCCTTGTTTATCCAATCAACAAATATTATTTCATTTAACAAATATTTTTGAGTTGGTTAGAATATATAGATACCATTCAAATGCTGGGGATAAAGCAATACATAGTATAAAAGGAGGTATAACACTAGACATGTTTATTTCACAAAATAGTGGGTCTGGGGGTTTAGCTCAGTGGTTAGAGCGCTTACTTAGCAAGCACAAGGCCCTGAATTCAATCCCTGGTGCCAGAAAGAGAAAAAAAAAAAAAAGAAACAGAAAAAAGAGGAACGAAATAGTTTTGTGGTTAAAATGAAATGATGCATTTGAAAATTATTAAACTTTGTACCAGCAGTTTGCAAACTTTTTGGTTTCAAGGTTCCTTTCTACCCTTAAATTACTGAATAAATTTTAAAATGTTCTTATTCATGCGAGAAAATATACAAACACACACACATATTTGCTCTATTAGAAATTGTAACAAAAATATTAAAAATATATTTTCTAATTCATTTAAAACAAAAATACACATTGGCATAAAAACCTTATTTTATAAAAATTGCCATATTTTATTAAAGATATTTCCCTAAACAAAAAATATTTTGTGAGAAGTGGGCACTAGTTTATATTTTATACATCTCATTAATGCCTGGCTTACAAGAAGACAGTTGAATGATCAGATCTTCTTTTTTCAATTCATTGAAATATTTGTATTAGCTATGGGACGAGAAAAAAAGCCAACCTCACATAAATAAGTTGTCAGAAAGGAAAGGATTATTTTAACACCTTTTTCAGATAAGTACAGATATTCTTTCATACTTCACCAAAAACTTAAGTGATAGGTAAGGTGCAATGTGGATTCCGAAACCATATTAATAAATATATACTAATGCCCCAGGCATGGCGGTGCATGCCTGTAATCCCAGCTCTTGGGAGGCTAGGGAAGGAGGATGGCCATGAGTTCAAAACCACCACTGGCTACATAGTGAGACCCTATCTCAAAAAAAATTATACTGTTATGTTAAAATTCATTTATCTTTTTTTTTTCGGTACTGGGGATTGAACCCAACATTTTTGCACTGAAATACATCCTAACCCTTACTATATTTAATTTTGAGACAGGGTCTTACTAAATTGATAAATTGCTCAACCTGGGCTCAAACTTCAGATCTTCCTACCTTAGCCTCCCAGAGTTCTGAGATTGCAGGCATGTGCCAAAATGCCTGGCTTTTATCTTTCACTTTGAATAAGTTTTTTTATCCATTCATGATGCTGACCTCATGTAGACACAGAGTTTCAGTACACAATTTGAGCACAACTATGCCATATAACATCACTTATTAATTTAACAGATATATATTGAGTTGTTGTCATATGTCAGCTATTTTTCTATGAGTTGGAGATACAAAAAAAAAGATTTAATATGACACTTTCCTTCTTAGAGCCCATAGTTTTTGTTTTTTTTGTTGTTGTTGTTTTTAATCAGGGGAAAGCGTGAACACGGTCACGTACTACCAAAAATTATGCAGTCAAGTTTCTCACATTTGGGGACATCTCAGGGGTCAGCACATCCAGAGTGCAATGGATGAACTTTGGCATGGGAAAACCACCTTCATGATTGTGGTATCTCTTCTGCCACGTAAATATTGGCCCATACTTTTTAATATATTACCTTTGAGGGTTCTTGACTTTATGAAGTTCCTCTCCCAAGCAAAAATATTCTATAAGCCAGAAAGTTTCCATCTCCAACCATACTAGGGAATACTTGCTCTTCAAAGAAAAAGAAACATAGTACTTTCTCAGGTATGCAAGTAAATATAGGGCAATAAAACTTGTTTACACATGTACTTCCTGTATTGCTTTATCATTTCCACCACTATGATAAACCACGGAGATAGATGACTAATTCTAACATCTTCACACATTAAAATCAGATACCATCATCTTTCTTTCAAAAAATTCCAGAATCCCCTGTATCACCTCCACCTTTCTATATTCTTCCAGGCACAAATTCATAATAAACTATTACTTCATAAAGCGATCTCACACATCAACTCCTTGAACTCCACATGTTTTAATTAAGCTAGAATGATTTGAGGCCAGGGAAATCCCCAACATTTTCTGTGGTTGGTTTTTTTGATCCAGCCATTTTTTTCACCCTTAGTCAACATTATGTTATAATGTTCAGCTGTAGAGCCTAGTTTCCTAATCTGGATATGAAGATAGATGGCTTAAACAGAAAAATGAAAAAGTGGGAATCAGGTTGTATTGCTTAGAATTTAGTCCAAAAATATAAATCAAATATTATTAGGAAGAAGAGAAACTGCCTGACTCTGGAAAGCAGGGATTTTTATTGTGTTCATATTTATAAATATTACATTTTCTACTTTAATTAAAGCAGATGCTACATGAATGTCAAAATTAAAAATGAGGAGAATACAAGTATGAAGAAATAGTTTCATAACCTTAACTAAAAATTTCAAAGATAAACATATTGATGTTAATAAATTATACTAATTATAGGAATGACAATTTGAACTTCTAGTTTAAGCACAGGATAATCATTAATGAAACTCAAAAATGTCTCAGTCCTTCCTCTTACAAACGAGAAGAGCAATACTTCCCAGAGCCAACTATTAAAGCACTAAAGGGGTAGCGGGTCTATCCAAATGAACTACCACAATTCCTATCACCTAAGAGAACCTGACTAATGTCAGCTGCCTTCCTTCCTCCTTTCTGAGCCTCAGAGAAGCATGAGCCTCAGAGTGCACTCTCACTCTTCTTAACAGCCGGGAAGGAAACAGTAACCATCAACAGACTGTTAATGACTCCAGGGTTTTTCAAAATGTTTTTCCACATATATTTTTAAAAGCAAGAGGCTATCCAATGACTATTACTGAGCACCCATTAAATGCCAAGTCTTACCAGGTCCTGAGATAGAGCTCTGAATATGTCACAGCAGTGTCTGAGTCTCAAGGAGAAAATATGCTCCACTACATAATTACACACTGTCCACATTTCTTGCTTCTTCTTCTTAACTCTCCTCACTGAATGAATTGCTGTTAAAAAAATTTTAAATAAGCACTTTGAAAAAGTTAAAGATGCTCTGTGAGCCTATAAAAGGAGTGTTAACTCAACTATTTTATGTCAAAGGTGAAAGAAAGATATTTCACTGATTTTAAAGATAAAGGAACTGGTATGGAAATGTAAGAAGGTAACTGATGCCTTTCACCTAAGGAGCCATAAGACATCTGCTTAGCTGCTGAAGTTGAGGTTAAAACACAGAAATCGAGAATGAGTGGAAAGGTTTGCCATGCAGCACTGCTATGAACACTGACATTAATTGAAGGAAAGATAAAAATAATCCTTAACATTTGGGAGAGGAATTGAATCCTGTATTTACATTGAAAGTATCATCTTCTAGTCACGTTGTGATGGGAAATGTGTGAAAGGGAACAGATGAAAAGCACATTTTGTTATTATTACTGCTGTTGTCGTTATTGTTATTATTAGTTGTGGTACTGGGGGTTGAACCCAGAGCCTTTTCTCTGACCTACAGGCACCAGCTAGGCTTGGTGGTGCATGCCTGTAATCCCAGCACTCAGGAGGCAAGTACGAGGACAGCCTAGGCGACATAGTGGTACCCCATTGCAAAAAAGAAAAACAAAACAATGACAACAAAAAATACGAGCATGTACCACTACACCTGGCTTGAACATTATTTTAATTAAAAACTTCTTAAAAGGATAAATACATCGTTGACTAAACTGAATTATATTCTTGTGATTTCTCAAATATATGTGTTGGAAAAAAGATAAATCTTTTGGTCCAGGGAAGTTAAGTCTAAAGTAACAATTTGCTAAGTTATTTATACATCAATAATCAATTTTTACAGGGCTGACCTTAAGACAAAAACAAATAGTAAGCAACACCCATGACTAAATGTACATATCAAGAAAATCACACAAAGGCAACTCTGTAGAGATAGGAATATGTTGCTCTAAGTTCCAAAAAAGTAATATTTAGAAACTTAATTTCCCAGCAATTTTCCCAAAGGGATATTTTCATATATAACAAGCCACTCTGCATGGGATTATTAAATCCCAATAAAAAGCTGTGCACACATAGTAAATCAAAAACAATGATTTCTTTAAAGGTAAGGAAATAATATGACTCAAATGCTTTTAGTTGATAAGAGTATTATTTATTGCATAATGCATTAAAATTGACTCATCCTTTAACGGTTCACATAAATATGGAGAAAGAGTACTATAATTTCTTCAAAAACATGGCATTTTGTGTGTGTGTGTGTGTGTGTGTGTGTGTGTGTGTGTGTGTGGTCAAAAGTGTCAAAAGTGAAGATAGTTTGTTTTCTTGTATTTACATATGGCAAAAAATTCCTGTTCATGATTCTTCAATCAGTCATTAGTACTGAAGTTTCACAGTAACTTAAAAGTATTTCTCATTAGATTTAGGCAGCCATTGAACAAACAGTAGGTGGCAAAGATTGCTGGGTGAGATGGGTCCTCAGGCATTGGGGCAGGGTGCACCCTTCTCTGCCATCTTCCTAATTCTTCAACCAGCTTGTGGATATCATCAGTTACTCTTATAAATCAACAAGTTGTGCACCTGGCACTACAGATGGGGCAAGCAGAGAATCAGTCGATATTATGGCTTGTTCTCAATAGAAACAGTCACACTAAAGTTTAAAATGTTTGCATTCGAAAATACCTATTTACTGTGAATGCAGTATTTTCTTTCTCCTTCAGTCTACATTAGAAAAACACGGGAAGAGAAAGTCTTCAAATTTTCTTAGGCCACCTTTGAGAGGTTAAAAGATACCAGTAACAAATAACATGTATTAATCACTAATGTGACCTGCATTTGTACAACCTCACTTTATTCATCACAGAAATTGTTTAAAATGGGTAAAATTATTATAAGCCTGATGATAGGCTTAAATTTTAGTTTTCTCTTAATTAAAATTAACCATAGAACGCTTAATAATATGAATCTTCGATTGAAAAACTTTGGACAGTAAAATTTAAATTGCAATGCACTGAACTAGATTTCATATTCTATTGTATAAATAAGAGTAAAGGGTAGGGGCTGGGGATTTAGCTCAGTGGTTAGAGTGTTTGCCTCACAAGCACAAGGCTCTGAGTTTGATCCCCAGTATAAAAAAAAAAAAGAGTAAAGGGTAGGAAACATTGATATGACTGATACCTTGAAATCTAAGAACATAAATAATAGCCAGCTATAGGTGAAAGTATTTTCTATATGCATATATTTACACTTAATATCATAAAATTGAGGGATATGTTCATATGAAACTCTTCTCACTGTGTTAATTAACTGTGAGATCACAAATGCTTTTCTTTAATTTCTTAAAGGAAAATTACATTTATTCAGTGTATTATCCCAACTATGATTTTTCTTATTTTGTCATCGTTAACTTGAAAAATACAAACTCTATTCAAGTTATTTCAGAGTTAGGCAAAACTACCTGTTTTCTTCTTTCTATAAATTAAATAAGTAATAATAAATGATGCTCACATCAGAAACACTCTCATAACAAAGAAGAAAACAAAAAAATAGAAAACACAATAAAACACAGTGCAGAATCTTGCTCTTCGTAACATTTGGTAAATCTTGAATTTACAGAGGTTAAACTACCCAGTTAAAAAAAATGGCTCAAAAGGGGGAAGTCCCTGAATTGCTTTCCTACAAGCCTTGATTGCTGTTGCAGCCACTAAAAAACACAGCAGTGTAGAAAGAGACCAATCAGAAGAACCACAGAATCATTATCCTTTAAAATATATGCAGGGCAAGAAAAGAAAATCATCTTCTGCTTTATCAGTAGACTTCTGCTTTATATTTCTAATTTAATTCCATTGTGATCAGAAAAGATACTTGGGATTATCCCAATTTCCTTAAATGTATTAAGATTGGTTTTGTGACCTGACATTTTATGTATCCTGGAGAATGCTCCCTGTGCTCTTGAGCAGGGTGACTTACTCTATTTCTGTTAGGAGAAATGTTCTGTGTATGTCTGGTAGGTCAACTTGGTCTACACCAATTTTCAGTTCTGCTGCTTCTTTATTGATTTTCAATCTGCACAATCTATCCATTATAGGCAATGGATTATTGAAGTTTCTTACTATTATTGTATTTCTATTTCTCCCTTCAAATACGTCGGTGTTTGCTTTATATATTTAGGTGTTGTACAGTGCATGAATATATATTTGCAAAGTTTACATCTTCTTTTTGAGTTGAATGTATTTCATTATATCACTATACTGTCTTTGTTTCATAACAGTTCACATTTAAAGTCTAGTCTACTGATATTAGTATAGCCATCTCTTCTCTGTTTTTGTTACCAACTTCATGGAATGTCTGTATTTACCCTCATACTTTCAGCCTCTGTCTCTCTCGCTCGCGCACTGTCTCACTTTTTTTTGGTTTTGTTTGTTTTTAAAGAAGGAGAGGTCTATGTTGGCTCATATATGCATGCCTTTAAATCTAAAGAGAGCACTCTAGTTTGAATACTGTTCATTCCCCAAAGGTTTGTGTGCTGGAAACTTGGTCCTCAGTATGGCAGTATCGAGGTGGTGGAGCCTTTAAGAAATAGAGCCTGCTGGTAGGTAATTAAGTCATGCAGGCCCCACACTTCCCTTGCCTGATGAAACTGTTGATAGGCTTGTGGGGATTTTCTTGTCACAAGTCACTTTTGTCTTGCCATTTTCAAAATCCTCTTTGTCCTTGACTTTTCACATTGTAGACACCTCTGGGTTCAACCTATTTGAAGACTTCAAGAATTTGGATACTCATTTACCTTCCTAGATGTGGTGACATTACCCCCTTTATTTCTTCTCTGTTTGTTTGTATTTTTTATTGTTTTGCTTTTGTTTAATTATTTTTTAGAGAAGTCTTAGATATATAATAAAATATGTAGGAAGTTAGAGACATATCTCACCTATTTCTTGTCCCTACACATGGATAGCCTTCTTGATTACCAAAATCTCCCACCAAAGTAGTACATCTTTCTATAATTGACAAAGTTACAATGACACAACCTAATTACCCAAAGTCCATAGTTCACACTAAGCTTCACTCTTGGTGTTGTACACATTATGCATTTGGACGAATATATAATGATGTGTTACCATTATTGCATCATATACTGGGAATTTTTGCTACTCTAAACATCCGCTGTCTCTGTTTATGTTTCTCCCACAAAAATCCCTGGTAACCTTTTCAGATCATCTTCTTCCACTTAGTTACATGAACGGTTCCTCTATATCTTTTCACTATTTGGAGCTTATTTATTTTTAATGCTGTGTATGACCCTTTACCCATTCACTTACTGAAGGATATCTTGGTTACTTCTAAGTTGTAGCAAATATGAATAAAGTTGTTATAAACATCTGTGTGCAAGTTATGTAGGCATGTTTTCAGCTCATGTGGGTAAATATCAAGCACTATGTTCACTGGATTTTATGGAAAGAGTACGTCTGGATGTGTTACATAATCATTTTTACATATTCTTGAATTGTATTTGCGAATTTTGTGTTGAGGATTTTTAGATTTATGTTTACAACAGATATAAGTCTGTAGTTCTTTTTTTTCTTCTAATGTTTCTGTAAAGGTTGGTATTAGAGTAATACTTGTCTCTTAGAATAAGTCAGAAAGCATTCTTTCTGTTTCCAAGACCTGAAAAGATACAGAATTGATAAAATTTCTTCCTTAAATTTTTGGTGGAACTTATCTGTACACCCGTTTGAGCTAGTGCTTTCTCTTTTAGAAGGTTACTTACAGATTCAATGCTTTTAATAGATACAGGTCAACTCGGAAAGTCTACTTCTTGTGTGAGTGCAGCAAAATGTGCCTTCCAAGAAATTGATCCATTTTATTAGGTTATCAAATCTGGTCACAGAGTTGTTCACAGCATTTTATTATTATCCTTTTACTGTCCATAACATCTGTAGTGATATCCCGTATTTCATTTCTAATAGTAATCATTCATATCTTCTCTTTTTATTTCTTAGGCTGGCTAGAAACTTTATTCATCTTTTGAAAGAATCAGTTTTTTTTGGTTTGTTTCTTTGATTTTCTGTATTGTTTTTCTGTTTTTAATTTTATTGATTTTTACTCTGAAATTTTTATTTTTTCTCCTTATTTTGTATCTCATTTTCTAACTTCTCAAAGTAGAAACTGATTTTACTTGTTTCTTCTTTTCTGTTGCTACCATATTCCTTCAGTGTTACTTCCTTTTAAACACCAGTTTCATTAAATTTCCCAAATTGATGTTTTCATTTTAATTTATTTTTTTTTATTTTTACCAAGAACATGTATTGGTACATTGTATACATAATGATCATAATCAACATGGTTATTTTGTACCTGTACATGATACATCTTGGTTTTCCCCCCTCTTCCCCCCTTCCCCTCCCCTCCCTTCCATTCACCCACCCCTCCCTATTTGCAACAAGTGTAGCTACACTTTACCATTTTTTCCCCTTTCAT